>CAJVPQ010000269.1:0-32276 GCA_910591825.1 Funneliformis caledonium
TATAAACTTTTTATTGTTTTGCATAAAAATTTTGAGTTTAATATTGAGTAAAAAAGTGTTCAGAAACTTTTGGCGGGAGTCTGTACAGATAATTGTAATTTAGTTTTAGTACAATTACAAGTTAATAATAGATTATATCATTAAATTTTTTTTTTAGGTAATATCTTTAAAGATTGAATGCTAATAATTATTTTATTAGATTACTTCAGATTGAAAATTTTCTTTATTTATTTTTTTTTGAATTTTACTCCCTTAAGGTTTTCTTTTAAGTTAGTTCTTTACTTTTTTTATAATTAGTTTTTTAAAAAAGCATAATAAATATTTTACACATTGTTTTAATTTTTTAGACTGGTATTTTTAATTCTAATTATTTAATATACTATATTTATTTATATAATAATATATAGATTGAAGTATTATAAAGAAAATTATTAATGTCTTTCTAGAATAGTAGATATATTAATTAAATTAAATATATATATAGTTCTTATAATTTAGATTATTTTACTATACTTATTTTAAATTTCTGAATTTATTGTAAAATAGTATTAAAGTATTTATATTTAAATCATTTATTAGTAGTATTACATATTTTAAAGTATAAATTTTATATAATTTATTTAAAAAAAATAATTAACATTATATTACAGAATTTTTCATTTTTTAAATATTTGATTAAAGAAATATAAAACTTGATTTTCATCAAATATTTTTCTTATATCTTATTATATCTTTGAGAATGTATTTTTTTCAAAAAAGAAATATTAACAAAATATTAAATATAATTATGATAATAAATATATTTTCTATTATTTTATTAATATTACTTATCTATCTTATAAATTTCTTTTATTAATTTGTAAAGTAGTTAATCAAAACTTTGATTCTTTAAGATTCATCTTCATGTTTAAATGTATCTTTAAATCTAATTTATTAAATAACCTCTTTAATTATTATTAATAAATAACTAAAAAAATAAATTCATATTTTAATAAATTTATATATTTTATATATAGATATAAATATAATTGTAAATTTTTTAATATATCAAATTTATCAAATTATTGTTAAAAGTTAACATTTTGAATTAATAAATTATAATAAACTAAAATCATTAAAATTTGAATTTTAAAATCAACTTGTAATTATTTTATATATTTAACTTCAATCTCAGTTAGTTTATTTATTTAAGATAATTTTAAAGTAATATAATAAAAATTTTGAGTAAAAGATTAATCTAAATTTTTTCTAAGATGATAAATTAAAAGAGATAAATAATACTAAAAAATTATTCATTTGGTAAAATATCTTTTTAATTTCTCTTTTTAAATTATTAAAAAGATTATCAAATTCTTTAATATTTAAAAAATAAGAGTTCTAAAAGTTTATCTATAAAGGAATATTAAAATTATTGTTTAAATCATATAAATATTTAATTATTCTATAACTTTATCTAACAGTTTATGTGCAAGATGATTTAAAGATTAATTTCTTACAATAATTTTTATAATAAATTTGTACAACTGGATCTTATCTTATAATAAATTGCATTAAAAATTCATAAAAATATTTTTCAAATTATATTAAACATTTAATTTATATTATAAGTTTTAAATTTTGTAACTTTTCTAAAAAAGTATTTATTTATTAATATATGATTTAAAAGGTTATTGAAGAATTTTAAGAGATTAGATAAACTAATTTTCAAATTTTAGATAATAATAATATCACTCTAAATGTTATTATGCTATAAATAATTCATATTTATAATACTCTTAAATAGGTTTTTAGTATTAATTAAAAGAAAATCTAAAATTTTAGTTATAAAGTTCCTGAATTTTTTATGCTGTTATATTATGAGATATATTTTTATAAATTAAATCACATTTATTATACAGCTTTTACATTAAATAGCATATATTATATAAATATATTACTTTTGTAAAAATAATATTTGATGGTAATTTTTCAAATATAGATTTTTCAAAATTGTTAATAATATATATTGAAACTAGTAGAACTTGACAGACTAAACAAATCTAATAAAACTATCAAAACTGACAAATCTGTTAATAATTATATAACAAGTTTATCAATAACTTCAATTACTATTCCACCTCTAAAAGTAATGACAGCAGCTACATGTAAACAAATAAGATAAGCTCTCAAAGAAAACTTTAGAGTAGATGGAGTTTGATTAAATACATTAGGACAAGTGAAATAAATTATAGCAAAAATTGATTACTTTCATAGTATTGAAGTAGAAGATCCAGTTGAATGGCTGACTGCCTTCGAAAAAGTAGCAACTATCAATTGATGGATTGATGCTTTAAGAAAAAAAGCTATAGCTAAAGGATACTTAAAAAGAGCTGCAGCTGACTGGTTTGAAGAAAATACAGTAATAATAGGCAATAATTAGGCTAATGCTCTGAACGGTTCAGTTCAGTCCAGATTATAGGCCAATCTGAAACTGAACTGAACTGTAAACTGGTAAAAATCTGAACTGAACTGAAAATTTCAGATTAATCCAAAATTTCAGATCGTTTTAAACGATAATTTCATCATTCCAATTGAACGATCCTTTTATCGTTCTTTTGAAACGATAATTTAATCATTTTAATCGAACAATTTTCTTATTATTCATTTGGAACAAAAAATTAATCATTCCAAATGAACGATTTTTTTATTATTCTTTTGGAACGATAATTTAATCATTCTAATCGAACGATTTTTTATTGTTCGTTTGGAACGATAACTTCAATCATTCCAAATGAACGATTTTCTTATCATTCGTTTGGAATGATAACTTCAATTGTTCTAAATGAATGATTCTTTTATCGTTCATTTGGAATGATAATTTCATCATTCCAATCGAAAGATTTTCTTATCGTTCATTTAGAATGATAATTTAATCATTCCAATTGAACAATTTCTTATCGCTCGTTTGAAACGATAACTTAATTGTTCCAATTGAACAATTCTTTTATCGTTCTTTTAGAATAATAATTTAATCGTTCCAATTGAACGATTCTTTGTTCATTCTTTTAGAATGATAATTTAATCGTTCCAATCGAACGATTCTTTTATCATTTGTTTGGAATGATAACTTCAATCATTCCAAATAAACGATTCTTTTATCATTCTTTTGAAACGATAATTTAATCGTTTCAATTGAACAATTTTCTTATCATTCCAAATGATCTGAAATTTCAGATTAATCTGAAATTTTCAATTCAGTTCAGATTTTTTTCAGTTCAGATTAGATTTATAATCTGAAAAAAATCCGAACTGAACTGAAAATTTTCAGATTATATTTTTTGCAATCTAAAACTGAACCGAAGTTGATATGAACTGAAAATTTTCAGATTAATCCGAACTATTTGGAGCTTTAAATTGGAGCACTACTATAAATAATAATATTAATTTTATAGAATTATTTAACATCTGATTTGTTAACGAAATCTGAAGAAACCAGTAGTATCAAGAATTAATCATCCTGTGACAACAGATTGTTAAATCTGTAGATTCATATGCTAATAAATTCTAAAAATTAGCAGATAGAGTAGGATTGATCAATAATGCACAAAAGAAATGAATATTTCTTATAGAATTAAATAATTGTATTCAGCCAAAATGATATCATTAAGATAATCATAGATTCTATTTTAGCAAAACTCAGAAAATGCATTTAACAGATCAATATATTGATGAAGACTATGATAACTATTATTACAAAACAGATGAGAATAAGGAATATGAAGTTTATCTAAATATCTGATCAAAACCATATCCTGATACCTAATGTTGAAAAATTGCAGGTTTAAATGTGTAGAATCTCAAAGAGAAGAAAACTTTAAAAGGTTTTCTAAATTGACAGTCATTCTAAATTTCACAAAAGAATTTGTATCAACAAATACCTCTACTCTGATGCAACCAAAGCTTTGAGTAATCCTAAAAATATCAAGAGAAGGTTATCGCCAGCTCTGATTAAACAATTAATGGAGTTCAACGTAGTTACTTATTTTTAGAATTTTCTATGTGGATTATCAATTGAACAAGCTGCTTATGTTATACCAAACTATCATTCTAATTTAGCCAGAATTGTAAGAAGATCCAGAAAGAAAGCTTCTGAAGAATCCAAAGAAGCTAATTTGATTAAAAGTGATGATGAGCCTACTTTTACAGCTAAATGTACTCTCTGAATCAGAAGGAAAGTTCAAACTATTATAATCAATAGCAATGCAGCTACTAGCATAATTACAAAGTGTAATTAGACAGATTAGATTATAAGATTGATCAATCATCAAAAATGATCGTGATCATAGCAAACAGAGCTAAACTCATTTTTTTAAAAATCATTAATAATGTGCTAGTAAAAATCAAAAAAATTGAGATTTCTACTTCCTTCTAAGTTCTGAAATCAAGAGACAAAATTTTAATCTTAGGAAATGATTGGTTTTATAATTCAAATGCCAATATAGACTGAAAAAAATCTACCTTAACAATTAAGAAGATCAGATTACTATTCAAATTCTAGTTGCTTTTACTAAAACATTTAAGGTTATAACTTATGATGAACTGGAAGAAATTTCAGAAGATGACTATAAGGATTACAAAGAGAAATGTTTAGAGAAAATGCTAATTTATTTCTCTGATTCTTCTGAAAGTGATTTAGCTAACGAAAGTGAACTAAAATTTAATTTGTGGATAAACTTTTACTCTTCAGAAAGTTCAGAAGCAGAAACTGATAATGAGGATGATATTGGTTCAACAAATGCTAAAATAACGAATTTGGCTATCTTTTTAGCTGAAACTGTTCAAAATGAATATATATCTACTAATCAAATTAGACCTTTCAACCACTATCAGCAAGGACTTTTTCAGACACTTCTAATTGACTTTACTAATATTTATGCTAAAAGTCAAATGAAAATCAGAAGAACTAATCTTATTAAATATCGAATTTTAATAGAAGATGCTACACTAATTATACAAACACCTTATTGAACTAATCTAAAAAATAGAGAATTCTTAAAATAGGAAATTGTAAAAATGGAGAAACAAGGAATCATTTGAAAATCGTTAAGCCTTTGAGCTTTTCCAGTAGTGATTATTGATAAGAAAGAAGGAGATAAAAAAGTATGTATTGATTATCAGAAACTAAATACTATCATCAAAGCTAATATATACTCTTTATCTAGTATAAATGATTTACTAGAAAGTTTTAGAGCCACTCTAATAGTTCACAATACTGAATTTTATGAGTGAATATTAGCAAGTAGCTATGAATGAAGTGAATATAAAAAAAACTGTTTTTATAACACCTTTTAGATTATATGAGTTTTTGATAATGTCTGTTCTTTAAATTAAGTTATGTATTAGGAACTTTTCAGCGATTGATGAACAAAATCTTGCAGGAATTCCTTAGAGACTTTGTAGCTACAGTTTTTGCCAAAAGTAATGGTGGTCAATTTTTATAACTTAACACATGCGATTTATTACTAAACCCAATTAAAATTTTTTTAAATAAAATATGAATATCATAGTTGCAACTTTTATTAATTAATTAGTATTTAGTATGCACTCCTTCTGCATCAATGCATGCTATAATTCGATTTGGTATACTATTGATGCAGTTAACTATTATATCATCGTCAAAATCATCCCATTTTTCTTGAATTATATTATAAAAAATTTCAATTGATATTTTTTTTTCTGCGTTACCATTTTCTTAATCTTTATCTCAACTTTTTTTTTTAAAATAGTTCAAACATTTTCAATCGAATTAAAATCTAGACTATAAGATGGCCATGGAAGAACTCGACCTAGAAGGTGAGTTTCCAAGTCCCTTTGAACATTATGGGGTTTGTGTTTTGGGTCATTAACTTGCTAAAAAATCCATTGATGACTCAATAATTCATTTACATTATTATAGAGCTGATTGTCAAGAATTCGGCGATATAAATGATGATCAAGATTTTTGGTAAACATGTGCATACTGATTTTTCCTTTAAAATTGATTGCAGCTCAAACATACACTTTAAAGGGTGCTTAACCATGAGTTGAACTGGTTTTCCATCACAGGATCATGCAAGGGTTGTGTTATAAAACATTTAGATCATTGTTTCGTCAGAAAAAACCACCCTTTTCTAATCATATTGCAAATGGTCTTGTGCTTAAGACAAGTGAATGTCTTTCACTTTTTGGGTCAAAAGAGAACTTTTTACAGAAGAACTGCTACATAACTGAGTCTAGAAAGTTCTCGACAGATAGTTGTTTTACCGATTTCTAATTCTGAATCATTTTCTTCTAATATAGCCTTCAGTTTTCCAACTATAGTGAAATGATCATACTTAATAATCATTCCGACGTGCTGACATTTCACAGGGGTTAATTTTCATGGGCGGTCAGATTGATGAATTTCTGAAATATTGCTATTTTTTCGTAAAATGGCAACATATCTTTCACAAGAATGTAAAGGAACTCCAGTTCAGTTAGAAATTTCCTTTGCATTATGGATATTTTTATCCCAAAGATATTTTACGACTTCGCGATTTGCTTTAATAGATGTTGATAGCATTTGGTATAGTGGTAATTTAGGTTAAGTTTAAAATAAACAAATAACATTTAAGATCAGGTTTTTTTGTTTATTTTATTAAAACAACATCATATTGCCTAAATTGGCCTAATTAATAATGCGTCAAATTGGAACACTGAAGAAATTGTGACTAAAATATTATTTAATATCCTCACTGCTATTACTTTCAGCGGGGACTGTAAGATACAAACTATTTTATTATATATGTATATATCTTGAATTATTTTAAGTATTTTTGAATATCTTCAATTTTTTAATCATTTTATTTATTTTAGATTTAAAGCAAAAAAAAAAAATAAGATTATTAATTTTTTAATAAATTATTTTATTAGTGTTAAGCTTTTTATAACAGAAAGATGTAAATGTATGTAATATAACCTATATTATTAACATTATTCATTAAAAAAATTGTATATTTAGCATTTTAGTTATTGTCTGTTATAGCTACAAAACTTATCCTTTAAATTCCAATTTTCAATAATAATATTTAAGCAATTTTTAATATTTAGATGTATGTAGATTAGGAAATAATTCTATATCAAATGCTTCATTTCTTGGTTTAATCATAAAATTATTATACAAATATAACTATTATTTTAACAAAGAAGTTCAAAGATCTGTTGTAAATTAATGCTATTTGCATTAGATTTTAGCAATTCCTTAAGATTATCTTTTTGTCTAATTATAACTATTGCAGATCATTTCTTTTAATACAGATGGTGATATTAAAACAGTAATGAAATTTAATTATCTTTAGAAGTCTTTTATAACTTTTATTATTATTGATTGTCAACCATTAATTATCCTCTAAAACGAAGCATTTTAAAATATGCTTTATGATTTTGAGCCAGAATTTAGAATACCAATTGAAGAAAAAAGCATTACCGGCTCTTCTGGATGAATTTTATCAATTTTATGATCCTGCCAAAGATGTCCCTGAGCAGTAGTAGTTGAAGCCCTTTTGTCCACTTATAACGTAACTTTCTATTTATTTTTCCTAATGAATAAACTAGTTAAAAATACTCCATAAGTTGTTGTATGCTAATGTTTCTTGATCATTGATTCAGAATTTGATGAGGCGGAATGGGACGTTGTGTGCACCGAAATTTTGCATTATATCAATATTTATGTTATCATAGGTATAGGGACGGAATACTTATGTTGGGAATTGGTTAATTTACTTCGGAAGTTATAGAAGCATATTAGATAGGCGAAAAATTAGCATTAGGTAGAGGGTTAGGCTTTCTCACTTGAAATAACACTACTCCAATGTTTTAATTTGGTGTTCATTCTTGTTGAAAATGCAAATTTTTGTACTTTATTAATAAATCTCATCATATAGTAGCAATTTGTTAATTAAGCTTCGTCAAATTGGTGTAGTGTGAATGAATAAATTGTAAGTTATAGATAAAAATATACGTAAATACGAAAATAAAGATAGTAAACTAAAATTTTTAATGTATTCAAGTTTTACGCTTGGGGTTTTTAGCTCTAATCAAGCTACCACCTATTTTACGAATATTAGGATCATTACCAGACTGCACACTTTCTCCATCACTATCAGGCCTCGCCACTATGTTAACCTGTTTTGCTATTTCTTCATTAATGACCTGATCAAGTTGTTTTATCATATAATTCAAGGATTCGGTTCTGAGGTCGGTATCTTTTATTTTTGGAAGTAACCATTTAGAATATAATTTCTTATGCGCTCCTGAAGTGTAGATTTTATATCCTTTTTTGTTTACAAATCTAATATATAATTCACATAGGTAACAACTTTTCTTAGATACCGCTATAAATGCCCTGCCTTTATATTTTTGATCTATATTATTTGTCAACAAGTTCATTTCTGCATGTAAATATATGTCTTGTTTGATGCTTTCGTCGTCCAGTCTATCTACGTTACCATATGTATCGGTTAGTCTTTTTGATGTGAAAAAATCATCCAAACATCTCCTCTTGAATTCTTCATACTTTGCGTGATCAGAATCAGGAATATACCTTTTGACAATATTTTTCCATGAAAACATGGGTTGACGAACGATAATGGGTTCCAACTTATGCACATGCATATTAGAAAATAGGTGTTTGTATTTATCCTTAAAAGCACATGCTGTAATATCAATCAAAGCCGTATAATAAGATCCCATATTTTTGATATGTCTTAGAAATTTTTTCGGGGCTGAAGAACTTTTGAATTCATCATAGTAACTACTACATGTCTCAGTTAAATCGTATCCATTTGCATCATCTATATTCTCAGCGTCAATTGAAGCATAATCCATGAAAGATCTAATATGTTGATTTTGTTGATTATTAATTATATCTTTCTTTATGTCATCTTTAAGTTTATCAAATCTAGTATCGATCTTAGCGGAACAATATTCCAATACATCTCCGAATAAATTTCCCACATCCTCCCTTTCCAAAGCAGCATTTAATTTTATGGGAGCATCTTTAGACATCCTTTTCACGTATTCCTTGATTTTGTCGATATACACAATATCTTCTTCGAGCCAAGAGTTGTTCTTAGCAATGTAAACTTCACATTTATTTGGGTAGGGAATCAATGTTACTGCTACCACTTCCCTGTCTCTTGCTAATATTGTTGCTAGGTTGCGAGAAAAGTTTTCATACTCCGCCAGAGCAACGCTTTCTTCATCTGCTTCGTCAACGACAAATCTGATACTTCCGGCAACACACGCTTTGCTATACAATTCATTTTCCCGCATTTCTTTTTTGTTAAATCGTGCCAAAAAAAAGTTTCATCAGGATAGATCGCGTCGGCAAAAATTATTGCCGGGACCGAGATGTTTATGTCATAACTTTGGTTGAACTATGACCTCACAAAGATAAATTTTCGGCGGGACTCAGGTAAATGCTTGTTTATTTCTGACACCGCATGTCTCGTATAAGTATAACTGACGGCCATTTTTATTCTATCCAGAAATCCAAATGAAATCGGATTAAAGTTAATTTTGTTAGTATATAGATAGCTTAGATAAACGAAACACCCGGTAGGCATTAGTATAGAGACTCTATTTCACTTTGTAAAACAAGTTTTATGTATTACCGAATCTTGAATTATTTTTTACGTCAAATAAATCAGTAATTCCAATGAGGATATTACCTCGTTTTTTTATCTATGCTAACGAACTTTTGAATTATTCCATCTTATATAAAAAAAAATTATTATAATCCATTGATTCATTGATAATTAAATGCCAAGCTCTTAGTCGAGATTACCAAACTTGGAGAGAAATTTGCTGAAGTTGAGGCTGAGAAAGTAGAATTAGCAAGCAATACTATATTTATTTAGATGGATATATAATATGATTTTAGCTAGAATTTTAAGTCTAATTATAATTTTATTATGTTAAAATACATTATATTACGTAATTCAAAATAACATTAGTATTATTTAGTCAAATTTTAAATAAAATAAAGAAAAGGTTGTGGCTTAAAAAGATTTGATACCCTGCCGATGATTCTTATGGCTTAGCTTACGATCTAATTAGCTTATCAATTTAAAAGCTCAACTTTTAACTCGTTTATTTTATTTTATTTTTTTTTTTTAAAAAAAAAAGGGGTTTTTTTTTTAATAATAAGAATGTCTCTCGTTTCCTCAGGTCATCGTTTAGGCGCAAGCACTGCACCACATGTTTTAGAAGTTTACTTGGACTACGTGGTTTGTCATGCATATCATTCACCTAAAAATGTCATTTGAGAAAGATATTTAGATATTATTTTTAAACAATTTAGTGTCCATTCTCTGCTAAACTATACAAAAGAGTTCGAAATGTGAGTATCTTAATAAATTTCAATTATTAACGAAATTAATAACTGATAATAATCGATAATCTATAGGAAGTTTTACCATATATAGAAGAAAATTATCCCGGAAAAGTGCAATTCATTTTTAGGCACCAAGTACAACCATGGCATCCGTTCTCAACCGTTGTTCATGAGGTAACTTTATCATTCAAATTGTAATATGTTATATTGAATTCATTTTTATTATGCGATGTATTCCAGGCTGCACTCGCTGTTGAGAAAATCGAATCAACAAAGTTTTTTCAGTTCTCAGATAAGTTGTTCGAAGTTCAAAAACAGTACGCATAAATTTATAACTTTCGTTTGACAACAACAATGATGATGTATAAAATAAAATAAATGAATAACCACTTTTATTTGTGTTGTATTTAGATACTTTGATGAATCGGTGCATAATTTGAGTCGGGCACAAATTTATGAATCTTTGGCTAAACATGTAAAGGAAATTGGAATGAGTGATTCTCAGTTTCTTTCATTACTTTATATACCAGTAGTATCTGATATTGAGAAGGCTCGTAATGAAGGAAATAAAATCACAAGTGACTTGAAGTTGCACATTAAATTGGGAAGAGAAACAAGAATTCATGTTAGTCCCACCGTTTTATTCGATAAAATAGTTGATAATGAAGTTAGTTCTGGGTGGAATTTTGATCAATGGAAAGAATGGTTAGCCAAAAAGGTTGTTTGATACTAAAAAAGTATGTTAAGGTGATTGAAGTGTATAAATATATTCATATGTAATGTATATGCATGTTTCTTGACAATTTATTTGTCATTATTTAAATAAAGAAAAATGCTGTATATGCAGAGACAGACATAAGATTGCATTGCGTGCATATCAAGGAACAACCTATTTTTAAAAAAAAATTAAAAATGGTTCAACTCAAATGCCCCGCTCCGACGGTCCAAATCAGATGACGTACGTCATTGGGAATCCCATATTTTCTTAAATGTTTATAAAATGAACGAAAATTGCGTTTGTTGATCCATATCATTTCTCACGAGATACCTGCAGATCGTATAAACCTTTCGCCTTTTACTAAAGGTTTCCGTGTGGGTGTCTCATTGCAGTGGGATATAAAATTTTTTGAACAAATTTCCAAGTAAGGAAATTTATTTTTTAGAATTATTAGCGGGATGGGAAGAGAGAGAAACAGAGGGATTAGAGGGAATTTTAAAATATGGAATTTTTCTTTTATAACCAATGAAATAAAGGATAAACAAACAAACAAATTTCATGTTGAATCCATGTATGTTTCTAAAGTATCGTTACCATCTATAAGTTCAAATCTCGTTTGATTCGTTCCGCCAGCGGCTTTCATTTTATAAATCGGAAAAAAAGGCTCTCTATTGTCATACTAAAATAGTTAATTATATAATAGGTATTTTTTTTTTTTTTTAGGATTGTTTTTGTTAAACAAAAATCATTTATAGAATTATGTTTACATTACTTCGCCTTGTTGGTAGATAAGGATTCACAGCCCCTTAAAAAAATTTTTTTCTTTATAAGCAAGATAAATTTTGCACAAAAAGATTTTTTAAGGGAGAAAAAAAAATCGGCGCAGTAAATAAAGATGATGTTTAAAAAGACATTTATGATTTTAATATATCTCACTTTAATGATATTAAAGGTAACGCTAAAATCTCCCTAAACGGAACTTGTGGTGTAAATAATTAATTCGAACTAAGAGAAAAAAAAAATTTTTTAGGTGGTATATTCTCAGGATTCAGCGGACACAAATTTTGGTATTGGCGTAATACCCGAATATCAAACCTGGTATATTTGTAGTAAAGGTCTAACAAATTATATTAGTATGTATTTTTTGTAAAAATTTTTTTTTTTTTTTCCCCGACTTTTGTAAGATGTAAACATGTCAATGTTTGTGCACGACATTCGCATTATCAACCAGCCCTAAAAAAAAAAAATTCTCTTTATTCTCAGATTATATATTGCAAGTGGTGAAAACACCAGAAAATGCAACAAACGGATTCGGCATAAATGAAGTCGGAAATCGACCTCAAGTATATGACAAAGAAGGATTACTTGTATTTGTATCGAATTATACATTTATTCGTTCATTGATTGACCAAAATGCTCCGAAAGTATTATATCTACCAGATTTATCTTGTGGTATCGAACCTGTGCAGAAATGTGAAGGATTAACTGACCCTCCTTTAGATAGCGAGCAGATTTATTGTTTGGGAGTTGTTAATCCTAATAAGTATGAAACAAAATTTACCGCTAGTATTTCATTCACGAAAGGTGCTGCAAGACCTCCTTTGGTTATTCCAATTGAAGAAACCACTCCTACCGAATCAACTCCCACCAAAGCAACTCCCCCAAAAGATACTCTTTCTCCATCCGATACCCGTTCATTTATCTTACCGAACGATAATATTGCAAATAAACTAGATGTTATTGATTTTGGTTATTTATTAGTTATAAGTTGGTTATTCTCAATCTGTATATCAATACCCTTAATAATTTAAAAAAAAAAAAAAAGCTTATATATGACTGTTTGGATAGAAAAAAGTAATGAGTAATGTTCGGAAAAAGTTTATTAAAAATGTAATGAATAATATACAATTGGTAATAAAAAGCACCTCTTAGAAAAATAATTTTTCAACTCTGTTAACCAAAAAACAAATTTCCTTTGAGAATATCTTTCTTTCACGTTATTAATCAAAAGATGACTGAAGCTTTAACAAAACCAAGAAATGTTAATCATACCCTATACAAGTTATATGATTGGATGGAGAGAGGCTTGATTGACACGAACCCAGAATTTCAACGCGGTACATATAAATAAATTAATAAATAAATAAAGAAATATTTAATTCATTTAATTAATTTAATCAAATTTGTTTTTCCTTTTTTAGATATTGTATGGAATAATACTAAACAATGTCATTTGATCGATTCGATACTCAAAAACTATTACGTCCCACCCATCTTATTCTCCTGCAAGAAATTGGATAGAAATAGATGGTTACGTATTTGTATAGATGGCAAGCAAAGATTGACTTCAATTCGAAGGTAACGATTAATAATGATAAAAAAAAAAAATCTTGTTCATTTATTTTAATTTCATTTGTCATCTAGATTTATGAACAATGAAATTCCATATCTCTGCCCAAGTGAAGGAAGAACGAAAAAGACTTATTATGAGAATATTGATGATGATGAGCAATATTCGAATGCCTTATCGGTTGGAGAAAAAGAAGATTTCGATAATTCCGAATTAGTTTGTAGTGCGTATTGAACAGTTTTCAATTACTTTTTTTAAAAAAGAAGTTCGATTAACATACGTAAATTTTAATCATTTATTTTTTAGTCGAGTATTATGATCTGACTATATTGCAAGAGCAAGAAATCTTTAGTCGCGTGCAACTTGGATTGGCATTGACTACGGCAGGTATGAATCACATATATATTTATTTATACTTATTTATTTATCTTTTTTTTTTTTTCATTATTTGATTTCTTCTTTTCAATAGAAAAATTACACCGTTTCACTTCTCCAATCGCGGAACTTGCTAAAAATATTCTTGAGCAATACCCATCCATTAATAAGATTGTAGATAATAAACGCGGTAAACCATTTCAACTAATTGTACAGGCACTTCACATGATGGAACTCAATCCGACCAAGTTCAGCGCGAATCCTGGTGCCATCACCAAATATTTACAGGACGATCGCTCGGTACCACAGGAACTCAAACAAAAATCTAGCAGAGTTTTTGCCGAATTGGACTTTTTAATCAAGGTTGATGATGAAATCTTTACCAAAGATCATCGATTTGCTCCAATCGAATTCGTATTTTTTTGTTATATTCTCGCGAAATTTTCTGATTTAGAGATGGCTTGGTATCAAGACACCCTTTTGCAGATGAAAGAGTATGTTAGAAAGTATCATGCTGATATTAGATTCAATCAGACCGTTTACAAAACTCTTTGGAATTTCGTTGAACAAGTTGATGATAATTTGCAACCTGATAACGTTCATAAATCCAAAAGAAGAAAAAAAAATTGATGAAAGATAAACATTATTGAAGTTTAGAGAATTTTTTGGTTGGCTTTAAACTTTGCTTTTTTTTCTTTTTTTTTCTTTTTTTTGCTTTTCGATATGTAATGATTTTGTAATGCTTTATTCTTTAAAATATGTAATAAATGATTGTTATCAAAAATAAAAAAATTCACATGATCTTAATCTGACCTCTTTATGTTGCGTGCGTGATAATAAAAAATGTGAAAAGTTTGTCGCCCTTAACTTATTCAATTCAAAATATGCCACTTAACCAACCTAGCAATCAAATAAAGTGTGTAGTTTAACCTTTTCCTTTTTATTTCCTTCTTTTTTACTTTTTAAATATTCTGTTCTAATTAAAAGAAAAATATATACATACATATAAATATTTCTTTTTTTCTTTAAAGACTAACTAACGTTTCTGTAGTTCGTATAAAGAAAGGTGGCAAGCGATTTGAAGTTGCTTGTTATAAAAATAAAGTACTCGAGTACAGGAAGGGGGTGTAAGTAAAAAAAAAAACTACATTTTCTTTTCTTCTGCATTTTTGCTACAATATTTTTTTTTTTTTGATTCAAAATTATTACAGGGAGACGGATTTAGATAACGTTCTTCAAATCAATAATGTATTTACAAATGTATCTAAAGGAGAAGTAGCTCCAAAAGACAATTTACAGAAATGTTTTAAAACTGAGGATTTAGATCAAATCATTAAGGAGGTATGTATTTTCATTTATATAGGTTATAGATTTTATTTATTTATTTATTTATTACTTCCCCCGTGAAAATTTCTTTCAACTTAGATTTTGGAGAAAGGACAATTACAAGTTAGTGATAAAGAAAGAACACATCAGATTGATAGTATCTATCGTGAAATTGCTACCATGGTTGCAGAAAAGTGCGTTAACCCTGAAACAAAAAGACCATATACTGTCACGATGATTGAAAAAGCAATGAGTGAATTACATCTTTCGGTAAACGTGAATCGTAATACAAAATCACAAGTGTTAGAAGTTATCAAACAACTTCAAGAAAAGAAGATCATTCCTATTGCTCGTGCACAAATGCGTTTGAGAATTACGACTCCTATCAAAGAAAAGAAAGTTAAAGAAAAGTTGACACCTTTGATTTCTAATATTGAAGATGAAAGTTATGGTGACGAATACGAATTGGTAAATATTTTAATAAGATATCAAATGTCATTTTAAGAAGTTAATCTATTCTTTTCTTTTCTTAACTAAAAATCTTGCAGATATGTACAATTGATCCTGGGCAGTTTAGAACCATTAATGAATTATTACAATCAAATACAAATGGAAAAGGTCAATTGGAATTATTATCTTTAAATGATATTAGCGAAGGGGATATTAAGTTTTAAAAAAAAAAAATAATAATAATAATAAATTATTTTATGATTCGGGTACATTATTTCATTGACAGATGACACAACATTCGCTTGGAATGTTGTACCAACGTCCGTATTACCTCCTTTTTTTTTTATTTACTGCGTTGTATAACTTCAAACCTCATTAAAAACCTTTTGCACAAACAAATAAAGCACATTGAAAATCACAACTAAAAAACTTTTCATTTATATCGATTTTTTTTATGAAATTATACCGTATTAAGTTATTTCGTTAATACCGAGAAATCTTACGGTGATTTAAAATGGTTAAGATTATAATTTTAATAAGTAAATAAATAAATACAATTATTAGGATAAAAATTATTATTATTATAATGATAAATATGCAAATATTGTTCGAAAATGAATTTCCGATTGTGAAAAAAAAAAAAAAAAAAAAAAAAATCTATAAAGGATTTTTTTTTTTTTTTTTCCTATTGAATGTATTGGACAATTGTTCCATACAATCAGAAGATATATTTAGATGATTTTTTTTATTGAATGTAATTTCATATTATGAAAAACTTCATTAAAATCACCTTTTAATTCATCACGAGCATTTCCCTCTAAATCTTTAATAATGATTTTACTAAATACAGTTGGTTCGCCGGTATATTCGCCAGCTTCAGCGGCCTTATCCTTAAGTATCTTATTAATTTTTTTCACCGAAAATAGATTAAGATCATCTCTTTTTGATAAGATGATTTTCAAATATTTCCTTGGGCAATCACCATAAGCTTTTCGAAGTGCATAATAATCCAAATAAACTAATTCTTTAGAAGTACCCAAGAAGTTATGTAATTTATGAATTACATCTAGTTGTGAATTTAATTCGCGCGCGTCAAAATATTGTCCAAAAAATTCTGACACCGAACAAATATCCTGTTTCATCTTATCAATACAATGTGGCATCCTAAATTTAACGGTTCTATTACGCATTGATTCTATATATGATATTACAAATTGATCAAGTACGCGGGCTATTAAATGATGAAAAACTTCAGGGTTTAGGTGTGAATGACATTCCTCCGTGTAATCTTTGAGAGTAAAGATAATCTCGGCCATTGTATCTCTTTCGTACCATTTTGTCGTGTGTAATTCTCTAAAAGGTTTCTTGAGGTCATTATATACAATACCCAAGATGGTATTGATAGCATTCGTCACGACATTAAAGAAACCGTTTATCACATTATTAAGTACTTCGGTAACGTTCTTGATATATCCTTCAGGTAATGGTAATTTAAATTGTTTTAAAAATTTGGAGAAATCAAGTTGTCCATTGGCCAAAGCAACGATATATATGACAAGTCCCTCGGGAGTTTCCTCTTGATTATCCAAATGTCGCTGAAATTCGGATTTCATCAAGTCAATCCATATCAATTGAGCTTCTGTCATTACCTCACAACAATAATTTATTACGTCGGTCAGTAATTGATGGTTTGCAAATTCCGTTGCCACGTTTATTTGCTGTCTTACCATGTCAATCAAAACAGGAACACCAGGTAACCCTGCTAAATTATTTGAACCTAATTCCGGTTGATCTTGACGTTGTGTAAATTCCTTAATATCGCTTTCTATCAGATTCGTTTTCCATTCTTGAAATTGACTACGCATCATCTTAAGACAATCATCAATCAATTCCTGTTCTCGCCCACCCAACAACGTTGGTTCCAACAAGTCTTCAGATTGGTGCATTTCTTGATCCATAAATGTATAGTAATGTCGTACCCACCTAATTAATGTCAGAATCGATCCCGCGTCAAGGTCAGTATGTAGAACTTCCTCCATACACAGATGAACATTCCGATGATACTCCAACACAAATAATAAAAGCAACTTGTAATGTGAAGGAAAGAGGGGATCAATCTCATTTTTCACCAATTTTAAATCAATATAAATGAAATCCAATTGTTCTAACAACAGTTGTAACGGTAATTCGCTACACTTTTGAAGGGTTCCTTTAAAAACTTCACCGATCGAATTGTGAACTTGTTCTAAAAATTTACTTTTATATGATTTTATTGTACGTGCAATATTTTTGCCGGTTTCTAAATTAGAATCGCGTTGATTTCCCGGATGATAATCTTCATGAACTTTAAACAATGAACCATCACATACGCGTCCGTCTTCCGCTTCTTCTTTTTCGATAATTTTAACTATACTAGCGATGGTTGTTGACGCTTGTCCACTTTTAGCTAAGAAGATTAAAGTCCTTGACAGATCCAAAAGATAATTTGTGAAATGATGAGAAAATTTATCCAATTGGTTAAAGTAACCCTTTAATGTACCAATAACATCTTGTGATACTGTGCTTGCTTCTTGCATCGTGTTATCTCTTGATAATTCTAATTGAAACAATTGATTATGAATGAATAAAAGATTTTTCGCAGGTTCGGATAGGTTTTTGCTTTCTTGTTCCAACATTTCTTGTAATCGATTGATAAGCTGATGCATCTCTTGCACTTGTTCAAGCGTTTCTTTTGTGCCGACATTATTATGATTAATTTGTGGCACCTAGAAAAAATAAATATTTATAGAAATTTAAAATTTATTTAATGAGGTCCATTGTTTTGCTTTATAAGAGATAATACAGAAGAAAGACAGTATTGTTTAAAAAATTCATGGCCTACAGCAGCCACAAAATTAACCTTGTTAAATTTGGGTAATCGATGAATGGTGGGCTGTTGTTCCTCTAGACATGAATCATTGATTGTCTGCATGTTTTCCTTAATCGTTATTTTTAGCTTATTGTGTTTAGTAGTAGAAGACCAAGCTATCCTCTCAAGACCTTGCCTTGTCACTTCCAAATAAGCTTTCATGTTAGTTTTTAACCGAATACCTTTCTTCTCCTTTTTGTTCTTCTCATTCTCAACGGTTGACTTGCTTGATGAAGGTATACGATTAACTTTTAACAAATTGTAAGAGTCTTTCAACCCCTTTTTAATACTCGTTTTACCATGTACGCTCTTTGAAAATTCATCATTGTTTTCGTTAGATGACCTCATTATTATGTTTTATTTTTATTTTTTATTTTTTTTAAGGGAAAAAAAAAAAAAAAAAGATTATTAACGGTTATACACCAATAAAAAGAATAATGAAAATTAAACCTATTTAAAATTCAAACTATTGTTAATATGTAAGGGGGAGCCGTAGCAAATAATTTATGAGGAAACAAAAAAAAAAAATCAAAAAAAAAAAAAATGCCGTACCGTAATAGGCAGACATTGACAGTTCAGGGTGATATTTATACAGGATTTAATACCGACGGCCACGTGATCACATACCGAAGAGGATTTTCGGTGTTTGATTGGTAACCGAATAATCGGATTAATAATCTATTGTTTGATAGGTTTGATGGATGTTTACTGAACAACAATATGCAAATTCACACAGTTTCCACAACAGGATACAACGCATCTCCACGTGCAACAGCGAAATTTTTCTAAAACAATGGACTTTTATTGATAAATTTACTGCGTAATTCAAATCGGGCAATAAAACACGATCAACTTTAATCCTTACAACCAGAAGCGACGAGAATAATACCAAATAAGTTCACAATCATACCACCTGGTCACATAATTCTATACTTTAAATTGTCAAAAATGTCAACTGCATAAAATTAGATACCGTAAATTCTAATACCGTTCGTGATGATAGGTGGACTCCGCCACCAGAGTTCACACATTTAAAAATTCTTGCAAAAAAAAAAAAAAAAAAAAAACTTTCTTTGAAAAAAAAAGTTTTTTTTTTTTCAAAGTTTTAAGTACTGCAGGCGCAACAGGAGGCGTTGCATTTGTCATACAAATTCTTCTCTCCGTTTTTCCTCTGCAAAAACTTCGCACAGCGTTGTTTTTTTCATTTTAGCTTTCGCGTTTTCCCCTTTTCTTTTCCTGTATAACGAACCAACCATTCCTATTATTCCAAAAATCTATATAAACACTTGTAGAGAAGTTATCTTGTAAAAGAGTCCTTTAAAACTTCTCGACTTTGTTGAAAGTTTATATAATTCCATTACCTTCCATTTTATTATGACATTGTACCGTGCTCTTTGCACGCGCTGTTAAAACTTACATTAAACGAACGAAAAAAACTCTTAAAAAATTAAAATAAAAAAGATTTAAAATTTTGCCATTACATTGGTTCAAACATTTAATTCATCCTTCTTTTCTTTAAAAAAAAAAAAATACAAAAAAAAAAAAAACAAAAAAATTTGAAAACAGGAAAAAAAAAAATTTTCTAACGATTCATGATGACTACCGCAATGAGCTCTCATGCCGCCTCAATGTTCGCTCCTGACATGAAAGGATTGCATGTCATAGAGTTTATTACTAATGAGCAACCTTACCCAGCTGAAAAGGTAAAAAAAAAAACAATTTCATTTTCTGCTGCGGTCTGAGCAAATGTAATAACGAGTACCTTAATCTTTTTTTTTTTTTATCTTAAAATTTTTTTTCTTGTTCACTCATTAGTTAATTGAAAAGCTGCAAGAATTTCAAGCAACATTTCAAGAAGAATACGAAGATTTCAGGTAATTATTTTCCAAATTACACCATCGTTGTATGACAGCATGACATTTACTAAAAGAAAAGAATTATTTCATCTCAATTTGAACAATTTAGTGTTGGATCATCCAAGATGCATTCGTCGTCCCATCAATTTTCTGTTCCGTTTTTTGGACAGCAACAAGATTCTCGCTTATTTGACGGAATTGAATCCACCGCTGAAGACGATTTAGAAGCAGGTGACGATAATGAAGTTGAAGCTCTCATTAAAAAGGTAAATGAGAAATCATGAACAATGAAACAATTTTATATTATAGTTCTTTGGTCTGCGCCTTACGTATATAAGCAGCTTATGTAATACAATTTTTACGCATCGATCTGCAAAACACATGTATTGAAACGCGTTGACTTTTTTTTTTTCATCTAGAATGCAATGATCAAGTCCGCGATCGAAAAAATAAGAAAGGCAACCGAAGAACAGGAAAAGCAATTGCGCGATAAGGAGGAAGAATTGCAAGAATTATACGAAACTTTTGCCGAATTAGAAGAAGAGTTACAAGTGATCACTCACGATCAACCTCATATAATGACCAAATTTGAACGAATTAGGTAAATTTTACTTTATAAATCTTTGACTTGTATTTCTTCTGATAAACTTATCTCTAATTTTTTTTTTTTTTTTATTCGACGTTCCAGACGTCTGGGATGCTTTTTTATCATCATGCTCCTCCCAATATTACTTGTTATGTTATTAGACGCATACATTCAAGCCAATTACATGCCTTTTATCAACTAAAAAATAGGTCCCAGTAACAAAAATTCAGCAAAAAAATATAACATAAAAAAATCCAAAAAAAAGCTTGAAGAAAAAAACAAAAAAAAAAAAAAACATTTATATATACTGTTTTTTGTTATACATATATCATCTTTTCTATTTTTCTTTCTTTCCTTCTTTTCTTTTTATAGCGAAGAAATTTTACTTTTATAGATCGATCTCTTTTTTTTTCTTATTATTCTTATTTTTTTTTATACTGCAGTATACTACTATATAGAATTTATATGATTTATTTAAGTTTATGCTTCCGGAAGTTTTAAGATTTAGATTTGCCCCTATAAGAATTTTAATTAAGATCTAATTTAGATATGAATAATTACCACTTTAGTGTCTTTTATTTTATGCTTTATAATAATACACTCTCCAAGTACCCATTATGGTAGTAGTTTTAATTATGTTCATCCTAGATCCTCCCCCCTCCCTAAGATAGTTTTTTTTTTCGTTTATTCAATTTTATTCACATGTACGGATACATATTATTTTGTTAACATTATAAGGTTTATTTATGGTTTAATAATAAATTAAGGAATAAATTCTTGCTCCCCCAGATAATTTTAATTCGTGCAACATATGTCGAAATCAATAAATTTCTGTTTTGAATTTTTGAATTTTTGACGACTTTGGGGTAAAAAGTTGGTAATTGTGCTACTAAAGTTATTGTTGTTTCCGGGGGATAATTACATCATCAATCGATTTAATGTGATAGTAAAAAAAATCGAATGGTTCTTATCACAACGTTAATTATCACTCAAATGATGTGCGTAAGCAATGGAATTTTCAAAGTCTTAACCTTCTGATAAACTCTTTCAAAGCCTAGACCTCCTCATTTCAAAATACTATCTGACCATTTAGTAAAGCAGAGACAAGCCAATACATTTAGTCATTTTAATATTATACCGTTTAATATGGAAGACTCAAACGAGCAATTAATCAATGTTAAATTTCGTCCTTCTACTGGTGACGGCTTTGATTATAGATTTGATCCTGGGCAGTTAACGGTTCAGCAGTTAAAAGAGAAACTTGCTTTACGTACCACTATACCTGCTGATAGTATGCGATTGGTTTACTCTGGGAGGGTTCTGAAGGATGAAGACATGGTAGACCTATATGGTGGGTCAAATTAAAAAAAAAATATAAAAAAATAAATAAATTAAATTATATTATATTATATTTATGTTATATAACTTATTACCCAATTCCGACCAAGACAAGGATCTAACGACTTGTTAGAAAGATTATTTTATAATTATTTTGACGTAGCTTGAACTCTTTTTATAAATTTGTTAAATTAAAACAATTTCGTTCTTCAGGTGTTAAAGAAGGCCATACAATACACGTGGTTCGAGGAGCAGATAATCGTGCGGCGGAACAAGCTGCCAATGTGCCACCATCATCGACTGGCCACAGGAGCACTAATTCTGCGACAACAAATCCCTTTGCCAATTTCGATCAAGATTTAATGAGAAGTATGATGAATTCACCAATGATTAGGGTATGTGTTTGTAAAGTTCAACCCGATACAAATTCTCATATATAATGTACTATTTTAATTATACTATTTATACCGCAGTAGTTTCATTCATTGAATCGTAACTGCGGTATATTATCTAGGTTGGAGCCCCAATATAATATTAAATTGTCCATTAATTGTCTCAACTTGTCATTTCTAATAATATTTATACATATATACACACTTTCTTTTTAGCATCTCCTCTCTAATCCAGAGATAGTGAGATCCATGGTGATGCAAAATCCTACTATGAGACAAATGATAGAACGAAATCCCGAGATTGGTCATATTATTGTAGGTGTAAAATCAAAAAAAAAAAATTTTTTTTTCTTGAATCATACGTTTATTGAAAATTACATCTTTATTTATGCATACAGAATGACCCATCCTTCATCCGTCAGGTTTAAATTTATTTTTCATGTTATAACTTCAATATTTTAATTCTTTTTTTTTTTTTTAACTTATGCGGTAATGATTTATTTCCAGACAATGGACATGGCACGTAATCCGGAATTAATGAGAGAAATGATGCGTAATAATGGTGATTAGCTTACTCTTGATTCTCAATCTACCAATGTTTTTCGCCATTGAAAGGATAATTAAATTTACCTTTATTTCATCATCAGATCGAGCTCTCGCGAACCTTGAAACTATACCAGGCGGCTTTAATCATTTACGGCGGATGTACCATACCTTACAGGAACCACTTGAGTCTGCCGGTAGACATGTATGTTTGATAAGAAATGTGTTTTCGCGTTATTATTTGATTAGAATTGATGACAAATCTAAACATAATTCGTTATTACGAAAAAGGATGATCAATCTTCAGAAGCAGCAAACCGACGTCTAGCTGAAATGTTAAATGTCGAAAGTCCTCCAGGTAGCTAAATCAAAACAATTCGGTACTTTTTGTAATTTGTTATTTAATTATTGTCATGATTTGTACAGAGGGACGTATAAATGTTACACCGTTGCCAAACCCATGGGCGCCACGTAACAATAATAATTCGTCAACATCAGGGAATATAACAAGCATATTTGGAGGTTTGGAGTCAAAATCTAACTCGATATTTTTTTTTCCTTGTACAAATAAATAAATAAATATTTATATATAATCATATCGTAATTTGTTTTTGATTTCAATTTAGGAATACCATCTTTCGGTATTATGGGTTTACAAATGGTATGTTAATCTTTTCATTGTTCAAAAAAAAAAAAAAAAAAAAAAAAAAAGAATTTAAATCAAAATTTTTTTTAAAATTGTCAACTATTATATATATAGCCTTTTCCGTCGCCATCATCAGCTTCCAGGATTGCAAATTCTACACAAGGCTCTACTACTCAATCAACAACCCAAAACTCTCAGGCGAATGGGACTCCCAATGCAACGTCTCTCACGAATGCACCTGGAACCACGCAAAATTTTTCTAATATTAATTTACCTCAGAACTTATCAATGTCAACCGACCCCGAATACTCTAGACGAATCCAGCAAGTTATGCAAAGATTTATGCCATCACAATTTGCATCGCGTCAGCAAATGCCCCAACCTTATTACCCTACATCTCTTTTCGGATCACCTAATCCATTTTTCACGAATATGTCACAATCACTTGGGTAAACTACTTGAATTTTTTTTTTTTTTATAAAATCATAAAAAAATCCTTCTAATGTTTAAAATGTTTAATAGAGCATCACAAACAACAACAACTTCTGAACCTCCCGAAACGCGTTTTAGGGCACAACTTCAAACACTTGAGGAAATGGGTTTCATGGATCAAGCTGAGAATATAAGAGCTTTACTAGCAGCTGGTGGTGATGTTAATTCGGCCATTGAATTGCTCTTACGAAATCTGAATTCAGCATAATTTAATTTTTAATTGAAAAAGACTGTTGATTCAGGTGAGAATTGTAGAGGATTTTTGGATATTATTATTATATCACACCTAGGTTATTTCTATGATTTTTTTTTACGGACCCTATCTACGTTTGATTATAGCATATAGAGTTGGACGTGATTATTGGCACATTTTTATTATATTTTCCTCAGCAAACTTTTCCAATGCAACAAGAATTTATTACGCTCTTATTTTTTTTTTGTTATTTTTTTTTTTTTTTCTCCTTTCGGATTATATATATTTTCGTTTCCTATCATGGCACTCAACAAAAAACATTATTGTAACATTCTTTCTAGTTACAATTCGTTCAGTTTCCAAAACACTTCATACAGTAATTTTTTTTTTATCTTTGAGAGATATATGAGAATCCAGAGTATACCGTTTTAATATAGGTTTAATTTATTAGCTCTCATGTGATCAATGACTTTTAGAGCTTTGTCAAACTAGGTAGATTGAAGAGTTCTGTTTGTTAAAGATCTTTGTTTGGAACCCAAACAAGGTTTGAACGTTTTCCTGTGCAAATGAAAATACAAGCAGAATTATATGAAGCCTTATATTTATTTTTGTCAGTCTATCTATTATCAGATTTTATTGATGTCATAATAATCCAATAATTTTCCAAGAATGAAAATGACAAATACTTCTATAAAAGTAAGTAATGATGAATAGAAATATAATTAATGAATTTTGGAATTTAAGTGAAATTTGTTTTCCAATAATTGATTAATCTGCGTAGATATAAATTTGTATTATAGTACAATGATTTTTTTTTTTTTTTTTTTTTTTTTTTTTTGAATAATCTTCTAAATCATTTAAGAAATAAATCGAATTATCTTACAATTATTGTATTTTATTAAATGTTCATCACAATAATTTTATTGTAATAGTTTGTGATTTTAATCTTTGAAAGGTAAAATTCAGAATACTCATAAGCAACAAATTTGTGTATTATCAAATTTAGGAAATAAATTCATTAAATTTTTATTATAAATTAAATTCCGAGAATCCAAATCTCTTTTTTTTTTAATTAGAAGTATTAAATTTTAATATCGATATTATGTATTTACTTTTTATCACTTTTTAGCGCCATAAAAATGATTTCAAGAAACTGGTTTGTGCTTTTCGTCCAGCACGCTGAGATAAAGTAGGAGGAAAATCGACATAGTTAAAGGAAATGTCAAAGAACAGTGGTTTTGTGGGAATAGGAATAAATTCAGGTGGAAAATTAATCAACCGCGCATTATTCATTGACAAATTGGAGGGATATTGATTAAGGCGCTCACTTAAAGGTATCTAAATAGAAAGTAAAAAAAAAAGGTATGTCATTAGCTAACATTAACAATAAGAAATCCAACCAAATAAATTAAAAAGAAATGAACACCTCTTTATCGATACTTGAGTCCGCTTTGGATTTGCCATCAAAACTCAATTCGCCCATTTTTTTGGTCAGATTAGAATCATGTAGTATATGCCAAGAAGCTCGAGCCTTGCATATTTTACCTCGTAAAATATTTTCCATCTCGGTAACTTCTTTAATAGTTACAATTAATATATCATCTTTGTCCAGTATTAATTGAGACAATGAAGCTCTAGCTTGAGCATTGTATTCTCTAGCGCGCTCATATAAAAGAATTGCTTCCCACTCCTTATTTATAGCCGAATAAGCCAAGGCAACAAATAAAGTTCTGCAATCAAAGAAATATGCGTCAACAATCTAAAAATAAATAAATAAAAATAATTCATGAATAACTGCATTTAATTTCATTACCTCCATGCTTTAAAATACCAAATTTTGGCATCGATCTCTCTAGACAAGTTAACATCATTTTGAACTACGAAAAGATCATTAATTTCGCTTAAACTCTACATTTAGGAAGAAAACGCAAAATAAATTTAGAAAGAGAAAAAACATTTAGTTTTCAAAGTTAATTGAGTTACATTACAGTACCTGTAAAATATTATCATATAATTTAACGATATCTTGATATTTTCCTCCAACAAACCGCTCTCCATCATTACGTTCGTGATTATCTATATGTTTTCGTAATGAATTAACAAGCATCAAGTTTCGTTGTATTCTACGGGATAAATAATTATATGCCACATAATTATATACAAAGTTGAGATCTGCGGAAATTTGCTCTGATTTAGAAGATTTAAGTTTTGCCGTAGCTTCCTTTGTTGATCAAGGATGAATTATGTATGAACAGAACAATGAAATCAAATAGGTGAATTAATAATTAGAAACGTATCAAAGACACAAGAGAGGAAGTCGGCACAGAGATTATCTTTTACCGCATCTTCCTTAACGGCATTTTTGGCAAACCTTTCTGCATCTCCATAAGCCTCAAGGAGTAAATCGAACAATTCCATTTTAGTAGCTTCTTCTGTATCAGTATCTGAAGCGTTTTCAAGATTGGCTGTAGCCTCACGTGCTCGTAAAATACATATTGCTAAATCTGCATTCTTAAGTGGTACTACACGATCGCGCCAAGATATGGACGTAAGAGTTGCGGCCTTCTCTTGACGAGTCTGAGCAAGAACAGTCTATTATAACAAGCGATTATTTCATTTAATGTACATTAAAAAAAAATATATCGAATCAATTTTTCAATAAAGATTTTTACTTCTACTTCCGCTTCCAATAAATCAAGACCAACGCTTTTGTTTTTTCCTATGGTAATTTTAACTAGATCCTCAACACCTATATTACTACTATCAGTACCTAGCTTCAACTTGAATGCACAGTAACGGATATTCGGATCAATATCATCAATAGCAGATTGACACAATGTTTCTTGATGAGAAGTTCCAGCTGCAGATAACTTCTCATATATCGTTCTGAAGTAAAGGAATCTTTAATTAATTTTATTAATCGAGAAATTGTATATTTTTAATCAAGTATTATCGTATTACCTTGCCGCGGCAAATTTATCTAATGCTGCTTGCCAAGACTGTTTTTCGAATAGAAAATAACCGGACATTAAGGCCGAATAAGCCTACAGAATAAAAGAATCTGAATTTAGTATGTAATATTTTGAATGAATTAAAACACAAATTTATAATACTAACTTGTGCATCAAAGAAAGTTTTGGTATCCACTTTATTCAATTCTCGTGAGCATAACTTTTCTAGTTGTATTCCACATTTTGCAGCCTTTTTCAATCTTTTAATTAAATGATGCTTTTTGCGAACATCACCATTTGATCTAGATTCTCTCTTTAATTCCATTGCATAACTCCAAGCACGCTCGGTATTAAACAAAACGATTTGCAAATATCTACGAATTAAATAATTATCTTAATATGGTTAAGAATTCTCAAAATATTCATACATAAATCACAAATAATATATATATATCTCTCTCTCACCTAACGTCATTGAACACATCGTCGGCTATTTCTTTCTTTTGAAAAGACTTGCCTTTTCCGTGAGTAAAATTTAAAGAACTACGAAGCTGGTGAACCTTCTGCGTACAGTACCGTCTATTGTTCCGATATAGAAATAAGAATTATGCAAGTTAAATATTAGATTTTTTCGCCTTTAAATTCTCTTAATAAATTACCTATAACGCGCATAGTCTTGATGCCTTAGACCATAAGTATTTCTGGCTTCATTAATTAACGCCAAAACTGAAAAAAGCAAATTGGTGCTAAGAAATACATACAAATTTCATACAAATAGTTATATTTTGCATGTAACTTATATAAGAATACCATCAATCGAAAAGATAGCGCCTTGCGCTTCCCTGGTCTCATCAATTTCCATCATATTTGATAACATTCAAAATATTTTTTTCGATCAATTTTATAAAAAAAAAAAAAAAAAAAAAAAAAAAAGCACGTGCAATGTGAATACTGTTGTGGCTTAGTTTAGGCTAACTTTATTATTAATTTCAAAGTTTAATATATGATATTCATAGTATCCATTTAAAATAATAAAAAAAAAAAAGGTTTTAAGAAAAAAATTACAATAATAAATAACAACATAAAATGAAACATCAAAAATCCAAGAGAAATTTCTATTTGATTAAATGGAAGAAATAGAAAAATAAAAAAAATCGCCCATTATTATTAAAAGATGGATTAATTAAGACACAATGCAACAAATAAGCAGTGTTAAAAATTTGATCAATGCAAATTAACCTATACACTATTCACTCAATATAAGATGAATTAGTTACAACAGTTTGACCCTGCACTGGATTTAGGACTTTTGTTATCCAATTCAAGCCTTTTGTTTTGAGTGTTTTGTTGTTCTTGTGCATGTGTATCAATAAGTCTCTTTTTAATATCCCTGTAATAATAATATTATTATTATCAATAATAATGTAATTAAATTTCTTAAAGAAAAATTTTGAAATTATAATTTTATGATTCCAAACCTGGCCAAAGTAAAAAACGCTTCTTCGACATTGATATTTGCTTTGGCACTAGTTTCCAAGAATTTAATGCCAAATTCATCCGCAAGAGCCTGTCCTTGTTCTTTTGTGATTGCCTAGGATTATGATAATTTATCAAGTAGAAGAAAAATTAGAAATATATTAAGGATATTAATTACTATTAGACTTAATTAAACTTGATGATACCTTTTTTTCAACCCAATCACATTTATTTCCAATAAGAATTTTATTAACACCTTCACTAGCATGTTGTTCTATATTGGAAAACCAATTTCTTATGTCTGGTTAATTAAAAAAAAAATTAAAGATAATAATGAATTTTGAAAATTTCAATAAATATTTTCACAAGAGAAAAGGATACTCTTAAATGACCGTTCGTCAGTGACATCATACACTAGAAGTATACCCATAGCACCGCGATAATATGCTATAAGGGTGTTCACATACAAAAGTATTATATAAAGTTTTAAAATAACAAAATAATGACCAAGAAAAATTGGAATTAGTATATAATTTAATACCTGTAGTGATAGTACGAAAACGTTCTTGACCAGCAGTATCCCAAATTTGAAGTTTGATTCGTTTTCCGTCTAATTCGATCGTCCTAATTTTGAAGTCGATGCCAATGGTAGTGATAAAGGAGGGAGTAAACGAGTCGTCGGAAAAACGGAGCAACAAACAACTTTTGCCAACACCTAAATATTCGAATTTTTTTTTTAATAAGAAATGTATATTGGTATGTTTTAAAATTCCGATAAATGCAAAAAAAAAAAAATTTATTTAAAAGTTAAGAAACAGCGAAAAAAAATCAGAGTTCTTTTCAAAGTAGATGATAACTTTTTTTCTCAATATCAAAATGTTCATAACAAAGAACTAAAACGGAGTACTTTACCGGAATCCCCGATCAAAAGAAGCTTTATAAGATAATCGTAAGCTGCACTTTTACTTTGAGCCATCGTTACGGTATAATTTGAAGTAAGTTTAAAAATTAGAACAAAAGAAGTTGTGACAAACGGCGAGTCACTAGACGGAAAGGAAATTTGGGCAATGAAATTTTTAATGTTCAATAGTGATACAAAAACACGTGAAATTATTTGCCCCTGAATCCTTACCCACGTGATCTGTAATTTTTAAGTTTTTTTTTTTTTTTTTTTTTTTTGTATGAATTTATGTAGCACCTGTTTTTATTTGTCCCACCCCCTTTTGATTTTAAGGAGGAACCAAAACAACTTGTAACCAATACGATATGAACTTACCATATACCGTCTAGTAACTTTGTTCAATGCGGCAGCTGTAATGTTTATTAATGCAAGATATTTGACGTATATACTTTAATATTCATATATACCAAGTTCAATTCTAGCTAATAAATATGCAGTGAAATCTCGATATAACGATCCTCTTATTAGTCACATTTGGTCTAATCCTTCTAAATCTTTTATTATGGAAGTAAAGAAATTTATAAAAACTCACTATTTCTTGTAGTTCTATTGCAAAATATTTTTAATTTAATGCAAAACGACCAATCACAGAACTTATCCTTTAATGCATTCAATAGAATTACATTTTCACAAAGAAAGTTAAATGAACATGTCGCATCTTTTTAAAATCCCAAGTGTTAAGAATGATGAGGCATTTTATACAAGAAGAAAAAATCATTTTAAAGTATAACAAATTATTGTAGGGGCCTTAATCTTTTTTAAATAAGCATTAATTTGCAAAGATTTTACTTTATCTACTATAGAATAAATTATATTAAAGAAAATCTATTAATAATAGTTAAAAAGAAAACTAGTAAAAAAAAGAATCTAATAATTTATTATTTAACTTTATCACTTCTATTCAAATTTAAAAAATTAAAAAATAAAAAGTAGTATTAAATCTTTTAATTAATATTTAATAAAGTATTTTTAAATATAAAAATCTTTAATAATTAATAAGTAAAAAGAAATAATCATTTTTTAGTTTTGTTATTATAAATATCATTTGAAAATTCTTTAACTTTAAAATAGATTAAATATTATTAGTAAATTTGCAAAATTTAAAGATTTAATAAGTTATTTAATAAAATTATATTAAACCTTATTTAAAAGTAAAATATATTTAAACTTATAAAAATCGCAAAGCTATAAAATTTTAGTAAAACTAAATATTTTAAATATTTAAATTAATTTTAAAATAAATTTAAATAGTAATCTAAATTTAGAATTTACATAACATTTTTGATTAAAATTAATTAGAAATTTTTTCTTTTTATAATATTAAATAAATATTATTTAAAAATATTTCAAACAATTATAAAAAGGTAAATTATTCATTTATATCATAATATTCAACTAATACAGCTTAAGCCTACTATTTATCTGCAAGTTAATATTAATGATAAGAATTGTTTTAATCTTTATAAATCCTAAAGTATGATCTGCATTTACTTTTCTTAATCTATTTGAAATAATTTTATATTTAGCTAGAATATGATTGATTATTAATATTATTATTTCTATTTTTAATGTAATAAGAAGATAATTTTTTATATTAATTTTTGAATCTAAGTAAAAAACTATTTTCATATTTTGAATTTTTTCATTAAGAAGAAAGATTAAATTTTTTTAATTTATTTTTAATTTTGACATAACCATAAATACTAAATATAATTATGATTATATCACATTTTGTCTTATATATCATATTTATCAATACAAAAAGTGATTATATTTGCTAGTTACATAGATAATATAATATATATCAATTAGATTTTCTTTAGAAGTAGCTTAAAAATATTATATTTCTAAGTCTTTTCTGAATATTTTTTTAAGTAATAATATTCAAATATTTAAAATTTTTATCTTTATCAAATATAAACTATTTACTTAATTTTTATTTAATTTAATAATAATTTAAGAAACTTTTGTAGATTATTTTTTAAAGTAATTGGCTTTATAATTCTATATTTTTTATAATAAAGTAAAATAAAAATTTTTTATAACTGAATTAGATGCAAAAGTCATCAAACTATATAATTTTTTATTTTTTCAAACAAATAATTATTAACTATAATTTTTTAAGTAATTTTATTAATAAAATTTTTATCTTCTTTATTATTTTATGAGAAGAATTTAATGATGATAAAGAAGGTTATAATAATATAAAATCTGAAACTATAAATAAAAAAATTAGTATCCCTTCAAGCGTTTTGCAGGCAAATTTGCCTGCAATTTTATTTAATAATTAAAATTATTTATAATAATTTTAAATATTTTTAA
>CAJVPQ010000270.1:0-32257 GCA_910591825.1 Funneliformis caledonium
TTTTTATTATTAATAAAATTATAATATTTAATAAATTTAATAAATATAATATATCAATTTTATATACTTATTTGACTGAATTGATACCAAATTGAGGTCAATTTTAGGCTGATTTATGGTTATTTAAATTCTGAATTGATGCTGAATGATGCTAAATTGAGACCAATTTTAGGCTGATTTATGGTTATTTAAATTCTGAATTGATGCTGAATAATGCTGAATTGAGATCAATTTTAGGCTGATTTATGGTTATTTAAGTTCTGAATTGATGCTAAATAATATTGTATTAAGATTAATTTTAAGCTGATTTATATTATTTAAGTTTTAAATTAATGCTAAATGATACTGAATTAAGATTAATTTTAGGCTGATTTATGGTTGAATTTAATCTAAATGGTGTATAATCAAAAATATAGAGTTTTTATATTTAACAGATTTACTAAGTAATTTAGTTCTCTTAGTCCTTGATATTTATGCAGTACATTATCAAAGAGGTGATTGGCCTACTTATAAAGAAGTTTATATATATTGCTAAAGTAATCTGTTTCTTTGATTTAATAAGAGGAATTACAAATATGCTCTTAATAATTTTCTTAGATGTTTTTTATTAGATGAAGACTAATCATCTAATCTTTAATATGATTACTAATAATTTTGCTTCTCTAAGCAATTGTCTTATTAAACTTATTTATAGCATTATATAATAATATATTACTAAGATTTTTATAGCTTAATAACTGCAGAAAAAAAGCATATTTCATCTTTTAGCAGCAAGACAAAAATAAATTTAAGTAATATTTTGTAAATGCTGTTAAATATTCATATACACTAAAGTAATTAAATACTCTTTTCTAAACGTATGCTATACAATTTTGAATATCTTTATAAAAATTTACCAAGCGTATTATATACATCTTTCAATTATTAAATCATCATCCAATGGTATTATTACATATAAATTGCCTTTTTTAGATTATAATATGATTGATTGTCATCTAAAGTTCTAGACGAGTCGAGTCAACTCATGAATTAGATAAGCTGAGTCAAGTTTAAATCAAATCAAATTTATAATTTTTTGACTTAATAATTTGCGAGTCAAATTGAGTTTGAGTCAAGTTAAATATTTAACTTAACTCAATTTAAACTCAACTCGAATTTGACTTGACTTAAGTTAAAAACAAGTCTTACTTTTAAGGATAAACAAACTGGTTTATCTTAAATCAATCGATTTATTTTTTTTCATTCTATCCTGTCTTATTTTGCTTCCTCCTCCTGGTCCTTTTTCTTATTTTATTTTATTTATATTGTATTTTTTTTCGTTATTTTGTATTTTTTTTTATTTTATTTTATTTTTTTATTTTTTTTCAATTTTTTTTTTATTTCTTTCCCTCCTCCTTTCCCCTTCGATCTTTTATTTTTATTTTCTTTTTTCATTATTTTTCTAATTTTTTTTTAATTTTTTTTGAATTTTTTTTATTGTTATTTTTTTTCATTTTTGTTTTATAATTTTTTTATTTGTTTAATATTTTTTCATTTTTCCATACTTTCTTTTTACACCCTTATTTTTTATTTATTTTTTTTATATAGTTTTATAAATTTTAATATTATAATAATTTTAACACAGTCAGTCTACTGAACGACTTATAGTCTTCTTTATCTATCACCTTTTTACTTTAGTATTTTATTTTGATATTCTGATTTTTTTTAGCTTTATTAAAAGCAATCCATATATTTTTTTAGAACACATACATACATACACACTCTTTAAAGTCTTATTTGGATCTTTGAAACTTATCAATAAGTGAATTAATTTCTCCTTCTTATTCTTTTTGGATTAGATAGACTTCTTTGAGAACGTTTACTAATATTTCTCTTTTTTTCTTTTTAGGATCAGTTTTCTTTGGGATCTTGAAAATCTACCGGTAAGTAAATTTCTCTTCTTAAATAGAGTGAGCTTTTTTGAGAATATTTACTAACGTTTTTTTTTCTTTTCTTTTTTAGGACTGGCTTTCTTTGGATTTTGAAAACCTACTGGTAAGTGAATTTTTTCTTCTTGTTCTTTTTGGATTAGGTGGGTTTCTTTGAGAATATTTATTAAAGTTCTTCTTCTTATTCTTTTTAAATTGGGTAGATTTCTTTAAGAACATTTACTAATGTTTTTTTTTCTTTTCTTTTTTAGGACTGATTTTTTTTAGATTTTGGAAACTTACTAGTAAGTAAATTCCTTCTTTTTGTTCTTCTTAGATTGGGTGGGCTTCTTTGAAAATGTTTACTGTCATTTTTCTTCTCTTTTTTAGAATCAGCTTTCTTTATATCTTAGGAACTTACTGGATAAGTGAATTCTTTCTTCTTGTTTTTTTTGGATTAGATGGGCTTCTTTGAGAACATTTACTAACATTCTTTTTTCTTGTTTTTTTTAGGATCAGTTTTCTTTAGATCTTGGGAACTTACTGGTAAGTGAATTCCTTCTTCTTGTTCTTTTTGGATTGGGTAGACTTCTTTGAGAATGTTTACTAATATTCTTTTTTCTTCTTTTTTTTTAGAATTAGCTTTCTTTGGATCTTAGGAACTTATTGAATAAGTAAATTTCTTCTTCTTGTTCTTCTTAGATTGGTGGACTTAAAGATGGTCATCGCAATTAAAAAAAATAGTGTAATTGAGTTGCAACTTGTAGCGTAATTAAATTTCCTTATGGCGCAATTAAATTGCAACTCAATTGAAATTTGAAAATAATTATGGAGACCATCTTTAGGTGGGCTTTTTTGAGAATGTTTACTAATGTTCTTTTTCTTCTCTTTTTTTAGGACTGGCTTTCTTTGGATTTTGGAAATCTACTGGTAAGTGAATTCCTTCTTTTTGGATTAGGTGAGTTTCTTTAAAAATGTTTACTAATGTTCTTACTGATATCGCAGAAGTCTGAAATTCTAAAACTTGGTGAAAAACTATTTTTTGAAAAAATAAATTTTTTTTTATTTTTAATGCTTTTTTTAAAATAATTTGTTTTATTTTTTTTTATGATTTTGATTTAAATAAAATAATATATAAAGTATAAATATAATATAATTTAAAATAAATTTTTTTTTATTTTAATATTTATAAGTTAATTAAATTTTGACTTGAAACTTGATTTGAATTTGACTTAACTCAAATAAATTCAAATCAAAATTAAGTCGAGTTAAACTCAAGTTGAGTCAAATTGAATCAAGTTTAAAATTTATATAACTCAAATCAAATCAAATTGTAAGATTTTATAAAATAAACTTGACTCGACTCAATTTAAAAAAAATGAGTTGAATAGAGTTGATCTTTAAACTTGACTCAACTCAACTCATTTAAAACTCTATCATCACCTTCTATAGGATTTCATTATTTCTAGAAAACTAAATATTACCATTCTTTGTGATTATTTGTATTATAAATATAATAACTATTTAATTGATGGTATCATTCTTGCATGTGGGTATAATTACTATAACCAATATCTACAAAGATGCTAATTTAAATGTTTGATATATTTAAGGTATCTTCAAGATGAGGTCAAGAAAAATGTTAATGCTCTAATAACCAGTTTTATAAAGAAATTGGGTAAATAAGAATCTGTTGAAGAAGATACTGAAAAGATGCAATTAAAGGAGATTTGAATGAGGTAGATAAGGTGAAGGATGATATAAAAGTTGTAAATTTGTTAGAACACACAAAAGAATTATTTATAAATTTGTAAAATTTTTATATATTTATACATTTTGAAATCACATTTTAGTATTTTATTATTACATTATTATGATCACATTTCAAATAGTTAATTAAATAAATACCTTTTAAAAAAATTTAATTTCTTGATTAATTAAAATTTCTAATATTATGGCTTTCTAAATCATGTGATTTGGTTGATCGATGCATTGTCTCCTTACCAGATTTGAAACAGAAGACTGTCCCTCCTGGAGCGTATCCTGTCACACATTTCAGACGTGTAAAAGATTATGTGACGCGTCTTATACGCTCTTGAAAACTCTTATTTCTTATTTCAAAATTATACGTTCTCAAAAAACTCAAAATACGCAAAAGTATTTCTGAAAACCAAATTAATTTATTAGTCAAGATACAAGATATAAACAAGTTGTCATCACTTACCTGAAGTCTTAATTTTTAAGAACGTGAGTAAAGCTGAGAGAAACTTTTCTAACCATATACTTATATCAATTTCGTCAAGATTTTGCGAGTTTCTTTTGAAAAAGACACTTTGATCATCTTTTTTACAACTATGACAATCAATAAGCCCTTCTTCTGTTAAGAAAGAAATAAATTAATATTAATATACACAATAGCTTAAGAGTAATGGATGAAGACGATAAAGACAATAAAAACAATAAAGACTAAACAATATATCTTTTAACTGTTAAAAGGAAGATACGTAACTAATTCTTCTTCTGGAATCAGTAGACCTTATAACAGGAGTATACTCTATCTAGTAGTGTAAGTTGCACAATAACAATAACAATTACTTCATAAAAGAAGATATTACATTATCATACAAATAATACAAAGACATGTTTCGAAATAAGAAATAAAAGCAAAATATTTTTGAGTATTTGAGAATGTATAATTTCAAAATAAGAAATAAGAGTAAAGTATTTTTGGCAAATGTATCGAACTTGACCCTCTTCGTGGTCCTGTCTTGACCCTCTTGCCGATCTTATTTTAAAAACAATTGTTATTTATATAGTTATCGGCAAGAGGTCAACTTAATACCACAAGGAGGGCCAAGTTCAGACGTGGGATTGTGCATTTTAATACACATCGAGACGCTAGTATTTTTCTAAGTGCCATGAAAGGTAGAACGTTTAATATATCTAAAACTATAAAGATTAGATTTTCTGAAGCATATAAATTTGGAACAAAAAACCAATACAATATGAATAAATAAGTTCCTTTGTTATTAATGTTTAATATTTATTTTTTCTTTGCTAATACTTATTATTTTTGTTTGCTTATTTAGTTAGTACCTGAAGAAGTACAGACACCAGCACATTCCTATCTCAAGGCAGTGTTATCATGAGACGTTGATGGGACATTTGGAACATAGTGTGGACAGAACATAAATGTACATCACTGTCCCAAGGTTTGTATACCCTCGAAAAGATTGTATTAAAGGCACGGCAGCGGCATTGGAATGAGAAAATAGTAGTGTCAAAATTTATTAATATGAATTTAAGGAGTGCGTGTGATCGATTTCCATGATTTTACCAGTAAAGTATGCAAGTAAACGAAATAAACTGAAAAATATATATTTTCCTTAAATACATTGAAAATGCATAGATTATTCGTAACGAGATTCTCAACTAAACAAATTCTTGGAGGTTATCCTAATAAAGTTGAAATTCCTCTATAGCTAATTCAGAACCATTTCTAGAACCTTGGAAAATTTTCAATATGCTTCCTTGAAGGATGACATTATTGATAAATTAAAAATTATTTCTCAATAATGTTTATTAAATAATATTTAAAATGACATAAAGACAGCAAGTTCATATTGTAGTTGAGAAGAAATTTTGTTTTTACGAGGATGATACATTAAACCAGATACTGGATCGAAATGATCCATATCCGTCGGCATTCTCAATCTCAGATCCTTTATGCATAATTGATTTAACACATAATTAAACCTTAAGGTAGCTTCTAAGGGAACTGTAGTATCTTTAATACCATGAATAAATAATATTTTGGGAGGCATCAAACTTTTTAATTTATCAAGATTTATATCACTACTTTTCAAAGCATTTTCAAGAAGTATTGTAGGAGAATTCAAAGCAAAGTTCTCTTCTGTATCTCCCATTACTCGAGCCATTGCAGAAAGTTCCTCTAAACCACGCTTAGACTCCCACAAGAAATGTCTTGATATGTCATATACACCAGCTAAACTATTAGGAAGAATAATAATTAATCATTTTAATTGATCAATTTAAAAATATTTTCGTTACATAATAATTATGACTTACAGTATTAAACCATTAATTTTTGGTAATTCTAATTCTGGATCAATATCCACTAGCTTTGAATTGACCCGACCTTCTATAGTCTCGGATTTAATTATCGCATCTCGAATTGTTACGAGAGCAGCTAAATGGGCACCTGCGGAATGTCCCATGATATGGATCTTGTCGGGATCGCCACCGTATTTACTATAGAGCATATAATCATATAATTTAATAATAATCATAAAGCATATATCAAAAAAAAAAAAAAAAAAAAAAAATCATACAAACTTACTTGATATATTTACTTGTCCAAATTAAAGACAATTTTACATCGGAAATCATCGAATCAATCTTTCCCTAAAAAAAAAATTAATTGTATTTTAAATAATTGTAAAGAAATAATCATAGCAATACATTTAGAGCGTCACATACGTTTGGATACAAAGTATAATTAGGAACAACTACTACATAACCCAACCTTCTTAGCCGGAGGGCTAAAAGAATGTACAAGAGCTTATCCCCTGTTTAAAAGATTTTGATGTTAATTTCTCAACAAAATACCTGGAATAAACATATGCTAAGGAAATCTTTTAATACCACTACTCCAACCTCCACCATAAAGAAACACGATCACTGGATGTGTAGCTTCAACATAAAGTTGTTGTTGTAATTTTGCGGTATCCGGAATGTAAAGGTCGAGACGATTTGTATTCAAATGGCTTCCATAATAAATATTTTCTCTTTAATCAAAAAAAATAAATTTGTTAATATACGCTTGCTTTCAAATAATAATAATATTATTATAGTTTACTTTATAATTTGTCGACGCTTTCTCTTTAATACAAAAAATCTTTGATACCCATATTCTGCTAATAATGGCAAAAATGGGATGACAGACCATAACGCTTGAAATAAAACATAATTAACTTTTATTATGCGCATGGGATTAAAAGGAACATTAAATTTCCGATCTGTTTGGGCTATAATTTTTTTTATATTCACAGACGATAAAACGATTAAAAAAAGAGAGAAAAAGAGAAAATTTAATTAATCAAGATTTAATAAAGTTCAATCATAATTACCAAGGATTAAATATGCCACCCATACAATACAATAAGCACTGACTAAAATTTGAATTTATAATTATTAGTTAATTGATATTTTTTCAAAAAGGTAGAGTGAGGCTTTCGAACTTACCAATAGCACACCCAATCACGATCGGGGAAAAAACCCACCCAAAGAAAGCAAAAGGAGGAATTAACATTAGCGGTAAGAAGCTTAAACCAAATAGACACGAACAAACAAGTACGATAATAAGTACGTATAGCATTATATGATTTCGCAATTCTGACATTCCTAGCTTCTTGTAGTAAAAAATGTTTTCAAGGGGTGGGTTTTTCAGCTGTGAATTGCTATAAGTTTTAACCTAATAAAGTAGGAAAGCCGATATGTTTAATATCTATCAGATATGAAAGTAGACTTTTTATTTTACAAAAAAAAAAAAACAATTTGCTTCTAATCGTCCATCATTTTGTATATTTGTTACTTTAAAAGATCAAAAAAGGGCTGCAGAATTATAGCTGATCCAAATTTTGTTTATATACTAATTTTTTTTTTTTTTTGGTGATTTAGGAAATTATTATGCCTCCAAAACAGACACCGTATCAATTCAAAAAAGGCCTTACTTATGTTAAACCGGTAAGTACATTTAATAATTGAATTGATGAAAAATTAACCGATATTGAATTTTTAAATTTTATAATGGTTTAGCTTCCAAGTTTCTTGCAAGAGTTAACCGGACAGACAAATAATTATGATGATGATGATGATGAAAGACCTCAAATTGCAAATGAAGGTATAAATAATGAAGAACCTTCAGACGATGAGCTTAATGCGAAACGGGAAGAAGAAAGACCTCAAATTGTAGTATTAAAAGAAGGAAAACACATGAGCGAACAAGAAGTCAAAGTGTATCTGGACTCTAAGGCGAAATCTAAAGAAAAGGGTATATATATTTTTGTAACGAAAAATCTTTTTTTTTTTCATATAGACGGCAATAATAAATCATTATTTAATGTTTTGATTAAAGATTCTTCGGAGGAGGATGATAAGGAAAGTGATGTAGATGATACTCCTATTATAGATGAGAAAACGGGCAAACTCCTTTTTCGCAAACCAAAAGCAAAAAAAGCGTCTAAAAAAAGTAAATCAGAAACGATCGTTGGATCTCATTCAAAGGCAAAAAATGAATCGAATATGTCTATAAAATCAATTAATGAAGCCATTGATGTGATGAAACGAAAGCGAGGTGATAGCAAGGATGATACTGAAAAAGATACTAATTCAGAAAAGAAGGCTAAAACAACAAAAAAGAAATCGCAAAAAGCAAAAGTCCATTTGAGTTTTAACAATGATGAAATATGAATAATAACATACCCACCAATAAAAGGTCATCATTGTAGATCATAAATAAAACAAAATCATATTAATTTTGATATATTAAAAAATGCCTTTTTCTTTTGTACATTACCTTCAAAATAAACGCATTATACTCGCTTCTGGTTCCCAACGTCGACAAGAAATTTTATCAAAGTTGGTATGGAAAATTTTTATAATGTAATTAAATCTCAAGAAATAAACCATTTTTTTTTTTTTAATAAATTAATTTTAAATTAAGGGGTTGAGTTTCGATGTGGTGCCAAGTAAATTTCCTGAAAATTTGGATAAATCAAAATATACACCTTTTGAATATGTAATCGACAATGCCATCGAGAAGGGTTTAGAAGTTTATGGACGATTAGTGGTTCGTATATATAGTTCTTCATAGTATATATATATATATTTATTTTATTTTATTTAAAATGTAAAATGTAATAATTATAAAAAGCAAGAAGATCAAGAGATTGACATCGTGATTGCAGCTGATACGGTTGTTTCCATAGATGGTAATATTTTGGAAAAGCCAAAAGACACCGAAGATGCATTGCGAATTTTAAAGAAACTTAATGGGAGATCACACCAAGTTTACACGGGAATTGCTTTAATATATCCTTTATCAGAACCTGTTCATCCAGGTTATAATATTATTTCCTTTGTAGAAGAAACTGAAGTCATATTCAGAGAATGCAGTGAAGAAGATTTTAAGGTTTATATAAAAACCGGTGAACCGATGGATAAAGCGGGTGCTTATGGTTATCAAGGACTTGGTTCATTCTTTGTTGAAAAGATTAACGGGTATAAATTTTATATAATTCTTTATATTATCTGTAAATCTATAAATCTATATATACTCTATATATTCTATATTAAAGTACTTGTTTGCTTATGATAGGTGTTATTATAATGTAGTTGGACTTCCATCCAAAGTCTTTAAAGAATTAGAGAAATTAGTAAAGGATGAAGAAATTTGATAAATTTACCAAAGATCTTCAAAATAAATATTAAATGACCAATAAACAATATCCTTAATTTGCTCGAAATACAAAAAAAGAATTGAAATGATAACAATTGCAATTGAAGATATTATAATTGATTTTAAACTAGGGAAAGTTTTTGATGAATCAATAGAACTATTTGTCGCGTTTTTAATTTGTTTGCGTGACAAATCAATTTTTTTTGATAAATCAGCTTCCTTCGCACCATAATGTTTCGCCAATTGAAGTGCGGCAAATGCATCACCATATTTCTTTTGTTCAAGCAATATACTTCCTATTTTATGGATTAAAAAAAAAAGATTTAATTTCAAATGTCATAATGAAGAAATAAATAAAGATTGTTCCTTGCCTTTACGGTAATACCCTTTCGGCCATTTAGTGTTTATTCTGATACATTCTTCTGCATGAATTAAAGCATCATTTAATTCATTAAGTTTTAACAACACTTGAGCTTTATTTGAATGAACCAAGATATCATTAGGATCAAGTTCTAATGCTTTCGAGTAAATTTCTGAGCTTTCCTTGTACTTTTTTAGTTTATATAATTCATTCCCTTGTAACCTTAGCTTTTCCGATCTTTCATTATCCTTTTCAATGTCTTCATCTTCTTCATCGATTATCCCTTGAATGGCTTGGGGTTTTATTGTTTTTTTTTCTATTTCCAATCGTTTTTTTAATAATTTTTCTGCTTCTTCGATTTGTCCTAATTCTTTATAACATTTTGCTAACCTTACATATGCTACAGAATGTAATGTTGAATTTCCTGGTGCTAATTCTTCATCTATAGGCATATTCGGAAAACTTAAAAGTTTTTCGGCTTTTATAATAAAAATTTATTTATTAAAAAAAAATAATTAAATGTCGAAACGACAACAATTAATAGTAATAAGGTACCATCTTTTTTTGCTGTTTCATATTTTTTAAGCTGGATTAAACTAAAAAAAAAAAAAAAAATTAATCATTAGACCATTCGGGCATTTAAATACCGCTCTCATGTACACATACCAAGTACATCTACTTAAAAGTGGTAAAGGTGCATCAGGTATTTTTACCACAAGGTAATCGAAAATTTTTACAGCTTCATCAAGTTTATTACTCGCTATCAATTGCGAAGCTTTTTGTACAAGTTCTCGTCCACCAAGACGTTCCATTTTAAAATTTGCGAGAAAATGGTTCAGTAATTTATTGAATTTATTCGAAGTATCGCAATAAATGTCGTTCTACCCCCACCGCGTGATCAACGAATGAAAATTTGTATTACATAAATCCAATGACGCGAAAAAAAATTAAAATATTGTCACGATCATAAGTTGAAATCTTGATACCTTTAATTCTTTGATAAACACATCAGTTTGTTCTTTATTACCCTTCAATATATATCACGCATAATTTTCATTTTAACTCACTTATTGTCTAGCTGTCGTTTTTCCATTGTCTTTCTCAACTTTTGGTCATTTTAGGTTAACCAATTCGCGATGCATATATATTTCAAATCCGGCCTCATTTTGTCACAAATATTATGATTAAAGAAAATACTTATAATATGCCTTATAATAAATCTAGAAATAATTCTTATCTTGAACTCGCAAATATACTGTATACTATGATATTGTCGTAATCGTAAAAAGAAACTATATTTTTTAATTCAAAGTTCATTGAGAGCATAATAAATCATGCGTATTGCCAAAACGTTGATTGTATTCTAATTCTCAAAATCAGATTTCAGTTATTCAAAAAACTTTTTAAAGAATTATCTAACTTTTCTTTTTAAAAAAAAACCATACTATACAGGTACAAGTATGGATGAAAAAACCATACATACCTTACATACATTAAAAAACGAACCATACAGTACATACATTCTATACAGGTTTGTGTAATACCCGAACGGAGCTATGGCAGAGAATTCTAACATTCTAACTGTTTAGCGTTGGTACATTCAAGTAAATCTGAGAATATTGCCCCCGGGAGGTACTATATTAGGAGAATGGAATTAAAAGATTAAAAGGGGTAGTCGTCGATCATCTTTTATGGTGTGTATGTATATGTATATATTGATATGATTTTCATAACAAATAATTCATACTTGTATGGTTTCTAATTAATACTATCCATGTATGGAAACATACCATACTATATATATACTTTATACAAGTTCTTTTTTTATCAATTGAATTTTAACAGTAAACCTTACATTTTTTTTTTATTTTATAAAAAAAAAAGATTTCTTGATTGATACAATTAAATAAGATTAAATATAAAAATAAAGTTATATAGTATAAAACTGTATCATTTATTATAATTGATTATAATGATTTTTTAATTGATAAATCTGATATGATGTAATATTATTTAAATTATTTAAAAAATACTAAGATATAAAATTCTGAAAAGTATTGGTCAATGCAATAATAATTATTGATTATTTCGTACGTACGTACGTCACATTAAAATATTGTAATGGTTAAAGATAATAAATCATCAACCACGAAAAAACGTTAAATTTTATAAATTTTATTTATCCAATAAAAACGTGATATCGATAATCATTGCATGACTTTTGGTGGTAATAAATATATTACTGCATATGTCTAGTATAAGGCTTCACTGTCGATCTTGTCTTATGAACTTTTGTTGACCCGCTTATTATATGTGCCGTCATATTTCATATTTCTTACCATTATTAAAAACATTCCCCAAACAAATTTTTTTTTTTTTTAAAAAAAAATTTTTTGTTTTTTTACCTCTTTCCTTAACTTACCTATGGCCGAAAGTATAATCTATGAAGATACTCCTTTTGCCGATTATCTTGCCGGTATGAAAAGTTCTTTATTATCAGTAACTAACTTAGATCTTTCTAATGAATAGCTTTATTATAGAAATCGGTAGCAAAGAAGAGTTAGAAAAACAACCCGAGTTGTTTGAACTTAAAAGGCAGTTTTCACAGCACAGCGAGGTTCAAATGACGTTTTTCACGGAGCTTACATATAATATTATCGAGTATTTCAAGGTATATTTTTCATGATTTCTAAACCTTTTATATATCAATATGAATATTTTCTTAAAATCAAATCTTTCTTACATATGTAGGAAGCATTCTCAACGGCTCTTCCGATACAAGAAGAAAACCAGTTCGAAGAACGCTTTAAATATTTATTATGCACATCACACCTTTTAAACGATACATTGTCAATTTACTTCTATGACAGCAAAAAACCCAGCATAGTAGAACTTAGAGACGCTGGTTTATATGCCGGTGGACTTTCGCGAAGGAATTTTGAAGTTCTTTTCAGTGCAGTGATTGGATTAACGATTGTATTCTTGACATGGTTAATTCATGATGTAGAAGCCAAAGATCTAAAAACAACAATGATTCGTTTACCTGCTGCGTTCCTATTGGCTATGTTTGCTTCCTTTTTCTTATATCGTCGTATGGTAACTATGATTGATTAATTTTTTTTTTTTTTAACAAAACATAATCATCATATTTAATTGTTATTATTATTTTATTTTTTTATTTCTTAATTGAAATTTAGCGACGAAAAGCTGTCAAGACATTATATAACTCCGCATTACATTACATGGAAGCACTCGTGTACAATTGTCAAGCTCTCGATTTAAAAATGAATAAAGCGTTGATTATGATTCAAGAGATCGAGCTAGTGTCTCGTGGTTATAGATTGTATCCTTTTTTATGATATTAGTTGATTAAATGATATGTTGGTATATATTATATTATTTTCTTAACCTTAACTTTGCTGATATGTCAGATCAATGCCATTGTCTCCGATATCTCGTATAGAACAAAATTCAAAGAATCGACGTTGTCTTGCGCTTCGGGAGACTGTATATAATATTCTTCAAGAAGCTTTTTTAACTTATCGTAACGCTATAGTAGTTATGCAGCCAGAAATTTCAAAACATAATTTGAATATTATGTATAACATGTATAATATCATTCCAAGTAATGAGGATGATGAGTGGATTATGGAAGAAGAAAATGATATGCATTCTTTGGAAATTTTGAAATTGTGTTTTCAGAAAATGCATGCAAAACGTAGGGAGTGTCTGTGTCATTTCCTTGCGTTAGATGTAATGACACCGGGAAGAGATTCACATCGAAGAGATTATGAAAGTCATTGGGCTGCAGTTAATAATCACTTAAATAATTTGAGCATAGTCACCGGGCTTTTCTTGGAAAGAGTTATTGTTGCTTCTGCTAGTGAATTATGTATGTATATTAAAAAAAAGATTAATTTGTTAATTTGAATACTTTTGTTGATCAATTAAAACGCTTTATGGTTTTCTAGATTCCATTCCGTCACCTAAGCAAGATTTTATGTCCCAACCATCTCCCGCAATTATCACTAATAAATCTCTCAAGTCTTATCTTCATCGCCTAGCATGTGTAGAGCAACATATTCGTGGCGTTCAAGCCAAATTATACATTTGTAATGAAGATGCTCGTAAATTTTATGAAGCAAAAGGTGAATATCAATATATATATATACATATATATTATCGTAAACGGATAACCTAATTTATATTGTATATATAGACACGACCGTTGAAAATGAAAAGGAACGTCTATTAAATCAATACGAATCCATAAGCAATGATTTTAAGTTTATGTTTCAAGAATGGGAAGAAGGAAAGAAAGTGTTGAAGGAGATGATGGATCCAACACCGACAGACTCTGATTCTCTTGGGTCACGACAGTCTCTAATTGAAGATCTTGAACCTCCAAGAGATTCGAGTGAAGATGTAGGAAATAAGTCTGAAACGCCTCTCATTGATTGGACACAAGCCGATGAACCATTGGACGTACCAGCACAAGTATTTGAAGCAGAGGCTGAACCAGAAGTCATAATAAAGGTAAGGAATAAATAAATAACTATAGTATTTCTTTTATCTATTCATTAATACTATGCTTATTTCTTTTAGAGATTAACGAGAGAAGAAAGGATCGCAATTCAAAAAACCAAGAGATTACAAGAGGTACGAGTTAAATATATTTAATTATTCTTATTTGTAATTACTCTAATTAATTCTATATTAGTCAAAGGTAAGATCCGCACGTCAGGACACCGAACGTATGGTACATGAGTTGAAAGATGTATTAGTACGGCGGAAGCCTAGGAATTATCAAAGTGAGACGCTAAACACTTTAGAAGATTCCGAACGGATACAGTTGCACGGTTCCCGTGTTGTTATGTAACAAGCTAGAATGCTTTATATTCTATTTTTAATTTATCAAAACATGTTTTGTAAACCTTTACAACTCAAAATTAGTATCATCTCATAGACATTTAATTTTGAACAGTATATTATTTCTACTCATAATTGTTGATTATTATAATTCACCCAGAAAACATCACTTAATTTTAATCCATCCATTTCATTGTATAATATATTATATGTAATGTAAACAAGAGATTTTTTTTTGTTTTTTTTTTTTTTTACAATACAAAATTAATATTAATACTTAACTGTGAAATGACTGGTATAAGAATTTATTAACCAAAAAAAAAAAAAAAAAAAAAATCAGCCACCAAAAAAAAAAAGTTGTTTGTACTAGGTTTAATTAGACAAAGATAAAGAAATAATTCTTTTTACTTAAAATAATAAAAATCACAAAATCTTTAAAAATGATTTATTGGGAAATGATGTTATTATGGCTTATAATTAAGTTAGGTTTTTGATCATACTGTGAGGTAGGTATTAATTTATCTTTTAAAATTTGGGATTCTAATACAAGTGCAACTATATTTGTTTGTGTGTAAATTAATAATAATGTATAAAAAAAGAACCATGATTTTGTAATGCCTACTTGTTTTCGGAATCGGTTTATTTTGATCACTGTAGATACGTTGACATTTAGCCAAGTATTTATCATAATAACTTGATAAAAAAAGAATAAAGAACGTTTAAATTAATAAATTGATGATTAAAAAGGTTAATATATTAAAGATTATACATGTAAAAGTACCCCTTGCCATGTCCTAATCTATTTCCTTGCAAGTCAAATGCTAAACCTAAAAATCATTATGAATAAAAAAAATAACCAATAAATATCGGAACCCAATTGAACGTTTGATAATGATTTACCTGGCATTATTATTAAATCCAATTCGTTTGCTATATGACGAATTAAATATTAATAGAACAAGTTAAAAAAAATATATATATATATATTTTTATTTATTTTACCTATTTCTCTTAATTCATCATGATTTGGTTCAGGTATATTCCAACGATTTACAGGTAATGATAAATAATCTTTATAAGAATGAAGTTTAACCATGTCCATTTCATCATTATTCCATCTTGGCACATAACATATTTTCCCTATTTAGTAACATCAATTTTCTCTTTAAAAAAAAACTATACATATATATATACATTTTTTTGAATGGAAAAGTAAACAGATAATATATGCCTTGTTCAAAGATATCTTTAATGATTTTTTCAGTGGAAATTTCGGCTTTTGGCATACTAATATATATACTAATATGTTTACTTGTTATATATTCTTTTGAGTTAATAAGTTTTTCCGTTACAATTTTACCTAATTAAATATTTTTTTTTTAAAAAAAATTAATCGAATTTCTTTTAAAGGCTTTTTATTTAATATAATTTTAAATAATGCATTACTTTCTTGTTCAATTACTTCTAACGGAATTTGATTTAATGATGTACGCATTTCTTTTCTTAAGACATTCTTTAAAGCTCTTATAGATTGACTCATATTGTAAAAAAAGATTTATTAGTGAGAAATAATAAACTTTCAAATAAAAAAAGATCGCATATTTAACAGTAAATTTGGTTAAATCACGTGGTTGTTAAATAGTGCTGGTTGCGGCTAATTCAGCATTTCTTTTCTCCCTCTCTTTCTTAATCAAACCACCAATTTGAAAAGCTTTACCAGGTTGATCTCTCAAATAATATAGTTTAGCTCTTCTAAAACCCTCTCCTCTTGCCAAAATTTTGATAGACTTAATTAAGGGTGAATTGATAAAAAATTTTTGTTCCACTCCAACTTTTAATATGATATTTCTTAAGGTGAAATTAGTATCAACCCCCTTTCTTTTAATGCATATGCAAACTCCCGCAAAAGCCGTTGTACCACTTTTAGAGGAAGAACCGGTACTTGTAGTAGAGGAGTTTTTGACGGAGGACATTGAGGTATACATTTCTACTAGTAACACGTCACCGGCTTGAATTCTGTCTTTACCATGTTTTGCGAACATTTGAAACCTATCGGGAGTTTTAGATTGTGTTTCAAGTATTATTACTTTCATTACATCTTTATGATTTGTTATTATTGGATTTGAATATTGTGGTGTTGGGATTAAAATTGATTCTGGTGGTTTATATGTTGCTTTTTTTTTTTTATTTTATATATATATTATAAATGATAAAAAAAAAGTTAATCATAACGACAATGTCACAACAATTCAAAAAAGAATTTGATGATCAAAATTGTACCTTGCGCATTATTTGTTAATTGTCGAATATTGTTCAATGAAGAAAATGAAAGTTTATTAAAATCCTTTAATAAAAAATTTCGTAACCTAAACATCTTTACATTTTTTTTTTTTTTTTTCGATTTTTTTTTTTATGCGGATCCGTCACGTCCCGTACTATGTAAGTCACATGAATTCGGATTATCAAGAATTTTTTTTTTTACGATAAATTTTTTTTTAAAAAAAAAAAAAAGCGTCCGACTTTATTGTAACTAGCTTATAAATGTTGGAGTTCGATCTTCTCTTAACTTAATTAAAGCATCAATCTTTAAAACAAACGAATTTCTTTGGACTTTTTTGATGGCAATTTTTTTGACCGCATTTGATCATAGTGGGAACATCGAAATGGGCGAATTGTTTTAATATATTCTCGAATTTCAAAAGAAAAATGTTTTTGCAAAAAAGAACTTTTGCATGACAAGTTTTTTACTTGAAGTATTATTACTAGAAGAATTCCATCACGTCGAAGTACTGGGAAACTTCACAGTAAAAAAAATTATCATGTCATATGACATTAAAGTGATCGGCAGTGCACTTGCCCAAATCATATTGTAAGATTTCTGATTGATAAAATTCTTAATTTTTTTTACACGCGTTTATATCAATCATTACTGTAAATTCTCTAAATATAGGCAATCTTTTATTTATTTTTTTTTTGGTAGGAGGAGCAACGAAAAAGGATTCTAGTTTTAAACTAAAGAGTTAATAAACGATGTTTTCTCAAACTCGAATTCCTTCAATTGATTTACAGATAACACGTTTTCGCTTAATTAAATACCTTCATAATTCAATACGATATCAAACAACTCAATATTTTACTTTTCGAAAGTATGAAACGAGAAAAGATAAATTTATTCGAAGTACATCAGGAACTTTTGGTATAATGCCATTAAAGTAGAATTCGGTTTCTTTTTATATCCATAGCGGTATCTAATTTTTTTTAAATGTTTCTCATGTTCAACTTTTCTTAGCTTCATCATATTCGGCTGGAACAACGACTCAACAAATTTCGAATTCATCCATAATCCCATATCAATTACATATGCAATCATCAGCGTTTCAAACGGTTCAAGTACAAATATACCTTGATCGTATGAAGTATTACCTCGATATAAATAATCTCGAAGCAATCACCAAAGATTTCATTGATTTAAAACAAAAGAACATTTCACCAACGCTAGAAATTTATCATGTCCTTCTCCAAATGTGTTATAAAGCATCGGATTTAAATAGTGCTTTAGAAATATTCGCACAAATATATAATGATATGACAAAATCTTCTGTTACACCTACAACAGAGACTTTTAAGTACCTTTTAGACGTTGTTGAAGCATCATCGGATCATGACCTCTCATTATATACGGTCAATTCTATTGTAAATTATCAAATTCCATGCATTAAATCAAATGCAAAGGTTATTGGTAAATTGCGAAAAAGGTTGGACGTAAAATTTGATTTGAATACGTGGAATTCTATTTTTCGTTCGTTAACGACTTCACATAAATTATATTCAACAAACGATCTATACTATTTTGAGAAAGTAAAAGGATTAGCTGAAAAGTTTTTAGATTCTAATCCAGATCATCATAATTTCACAGAGGAAACTTGGCGGCTAGTTATCCGAGTAAGTTCGAGTTCAATTCCCTTTTTCTTTTTTTGACTTCACAAATTCACTCACTTTTTTTTTTTACCTTTACATTAGACTTTAGGGGCGTATCCCGGAGATTGTAAAACATTCAATAAAATATTACAAAAGTTTAAATCACAAATTGTAATGACCCCGTCAATTTATTCTGAACTTATTTGGGCATTATCAAGAAAATCTTCAATAGATCTTGCAATTGAAAATCTAGATGAATTAATCTCTCAATTCAATTACATACCTTCTAGAGAACCTCTTTATGTCTTGTTATCTTATTACGCCGATTTAGGAAAATATCAAAAAATAAAATATTTAATAGACAAGTATTCTAAATATATTACTATCCATGAACAAGTTCAACCATCAACATTTTCGCAACAAAACTGGCAATTCAATTTTTCTACAGTTTTAATGAAGGCGTATGTTCAAGCTTTACGTGAGGAAGTTTCTTTTCGTAATAAAAATCTTGAGGAAAACAATTATTTGATGGTAGAATTCATGGAATCAAAGGAAACGAATGACAGAAATGATGGACTGGATTATTTAACGAGTGATAATTTTAAAAAGAGTTCGTTTTATAATTCTTGGATAAAATTATTAAATGAAGTAAATTTATCAAATTCAAAATATCATAAAGATCATTTTGAATTAATGATTAGATTTCATATACTATCAAATCAAATCAATCACCAAGAATTCCCTTTAAATGAAGCATTAAATTTGATTAATGAGATGAGAGGTGACGGAGTTGAACCAACTTTCGAGACATTTAAAATTTTATTGGAAGGTCATGCTGATTCACCGGAATTTAATTCAAATGAACCAAATTTAATACGAGTGAAAAATTCATTAAAAATATATTCTATAATGGAATCTTCTGGATATGATATGAATAACATAGAGATATATCAACCTTTATTAGATTCATGTATAACACAAAATGAACGATTGATAAACAAAAATTTTAAACTTTTAAGGTTAAAAATTAAAGGAAAAATCAATCATATAAAAGACTTGATGAAAATTCATAAGGTGAAACATAATCAAAAATCAATGTTAACCCTTCTAGAATTATATGGTTCCATTCACTCTTTTAGTGAAATGAGACGTGTTTGGTTTGAAATATTTTTATCAGGATATCATCGTAATTTAAATTTTTACAAAATATTTATAAAAGCTTCTTCACAAAACGTTCGTGAATCAATTTATTGTTTAGACGTTTTAAGACATCAAATGTCAAAAGAGAACCCTCTTGTATCTCCTGATTTAGAAACTTTTGATTTATTATTAAAATGTTGTATTAAATCTAATGATTTAATTACAATGGAACAAATTATTAATGAGATGAAACAATATTTTCCTTCTCCTTCAAAAGAAGAAAATTGGTTAATACCAATATTATATACTTATTTAAACACCCCAGAATTAGTTTATAAAGGAAAGAATGTTGTTAAACACTTTTTTAAATGTAAAGAATTAATTAATTTCGATTTTTGGAAAATCGTATTACAATATTTTACTGAAAATGAAAAAGAATCAAATACTACTCAAAAATTTTTTGATTTATATGTAGATTGGAGCAACGAACATCTTCATAATTTTAAAAGTAATTCCACTCAAATTGATGATGATTTCCAAACACAACAATCATCTTCAAAAGAGCCTATTTTAAAATTTCCAAATTCCCCCCTTTTAAACCTAGATTTAGAAATAATTTATTTGTACCTAAAATATCACATACGTACATCATCTTTTCTTCAAACAAAAAACATTTTTGATAAATTATTTTCTTACTATCCTAATAATGCACTTTTAATTTTTAATAATATTGATTTATTAAAAGAATTTGCTTTTCTTTCTCTAAAACACCAACAATTTGAAATCCTAGATTGGTTTGATAAATTTGTATTAAGTAGAACTAAAGTGAATTTGAAGGATATGGATGATTATAGAATATTACGTAATTGGGTGATCAATAATTTAAAACAATGTGATGGAAAAAACAATAAAGAAATCTCAATAGAAGTTAAAGTACCTGAATTTGTGGATATGAAATGGTTAGAAAGATATGAAGATTTGGATGTCAATTAGATATATAAAACTTTAACTATGGTTAAATACAAAATCATAAATTAATTAAACAAAAAAAAAATCGGCAATTCTTTTTTTTTTTTAAAGGAATTTAAAATTATTTACCTTTGAATTCTTAAATGTACTATCTTAGTTTAATCTGTGTAATAATTATTTAAGCTTTAACTTCACCTTCGTTAACTTCGCTAGGACGTAACGCGATAAAACCTCTGGTCATTAAATTAAACATACTTCCAAAGAAAAGTGCAATGACCGTACATGTTAATGTTATAACATTGTAAGGCATGCTGAAATCTGGTGTAGGGAGACTAACAAGAAGCGTTTCTGTATATACACGGATAGGGAAATGATGGCATGCCGTTTTTGACATGTTATCGGAGCAATTTCTATATATAAAAGATTTCATTTTACAACGATTCCACGAGAATACCTTAAATGACATTATTTGACATGTTAATATACCTTGTTGCTCTTTCGTCCGAATATTTGAAGTCATCAATAGATTCAACTTTAGTGGATATTACTGCAGAACCAATGTCAAAACCACGGTTCGCATCCGGTGGATGTTCGGTATATTTTAAAAATACTTTGTCAAAATTAATCGAGAGAGTTGTTATGGAATTAGGTGGCAATGATAATTCTGCTTCAATAACATTCGGACGTGAACGATCCACAGCCGGCTGATAATACAAATCCTTTATTGGATTATCTGTTTAATAAAAAAAAAATTATGTGTGTGTACATATATTATTTAGTTTTAAGATTAGTAGATCACCCATAACAATATAAAATAATGAATTTCAATACATTGTGCTTCCACTCCATTTATTTGGACTTTTAGCGTATGAAGATATAATTTCAAGAACCATGGAATAACGTCAAAATATATTATTGGGACAGTGATATTAGAACTTTTGTTAAATATATTGATTTTAATTCCGCCTCTTTCTTGGCCATAACCTTCAAATGTTAAGATAGAAATTAGCTAGATTTGTTAATATTATTAGAATAAACTACAATGAATTACCCGTAAAAAAACGATGTGCATAAACGCGCGGTTGTTCGAAATTAAGATCTAAAAATTAATAAATAAAAAATCACTTATGATAAAAAAAAAAAAAGATTTTTAAATAAAAAAAAATTTAAAAAATGGTTTTCCTTACTGTATTCGAACAAATCTTCTTTCCATGTCATCGAAACATCTGTTTTTGATTGTACTGTAAAGGGCAATGAATTAATATATACTTTTTTTTTGTAGTCGAACAAAAAATATCATTACTTACCATTTTTGAGATAAAACACAGCTTTACTCGTGTCACCTTCAGTTTTCTGAATGACGTCATCCGCGTCAGGACTTAATTTATAATCACCATCTTCGGGTAAATTTATTTCTAACTTGCTTTCTTCAGCTAAAGGACAAGCTTGTGAAAGACTTCTTCCAAAAATCTGGTTCAAACTCCAATCTTAAAGAAAAATATTAAAACAAATAAGATTCATTTAAAGTAATATCAGTAACAAAAATATTTATTTAATTGATAAAAATTATAAACAAACCTCTTTTTCCTGAATTCCTTACAGGATCTACGACAGTGGACACAGTCTGAACGATTTCTAACTGTTTTCTCAAACATTCCGAATTCTAATTACGAAATATTATTAAAACTGATGATATTTTTTAACAAATTAAATTATCTTTGTCATTACCTCACATACTGGCCGTACGTGAATGGACATCGAATGAAAATTAGAATCATATAATTTGTGTCCATTCAAAAGAGATGCTATTCCGGACTGGTTTTATCAATAGTAAGAAATTTTCTCCAGTTTAATTTAAATAATTAAAAATTTCTCAAATATTAAACTTACATTCGATTTACAAGGAAGAAGTTTAATCCATGGTGTCAAATTTTCAGTACAAACATTTTCATGAGGTAAGGATCCGTATCTGAGTTCAGCATCTGTCGACAACTCCGTAGCTACAATAAGTAATATTTATTTGATTTGATTTTCAATGAACTTTTTTTAAGAATATTTCCATATGGAAAGTGTAACAAATAATGATTAGATCCGTACCGTTATACGGCCCTTCTGGTCGAAACGATAATTTTGGCTGAACGGTAATCGTATCATCTATAAAATTTAACGAAGCACAAAAAAGTCCGGCAAGAGCGTTTGTCAATGACTTCCAATTTTCATCTAGCCTAATGAATAATATACTATTATTACAATTATAAAGAAAGATTATTTTAGAAAGGAGATTACGTACTTTCCATCTTTCCATAGCCATGCCCAAAGTTCTACTCCAATTCCTGCTGATGGAACAATGGGATAACCCCAGTCTTCATAATTCCATCGTCCTTGTGTAAATGTCAAGTGCAACTCACGCGCATTATAACTCTGAATTATTTGTCCTATCGCACGCGGAAAGAACTTATAATGGTTGACTAAAAAATTTAAGGCAAATATTAGAATCCACAAATATATAACGATAAAATTGACTTACATACAAGCTTTGCCTTCCTCAATTCCTCCAATTCTAACGTTGAATTGAAAATGGGTTAATAACTTTCCGTCTGAAAGCGATTTAATCGTAAGTGATTCTTTAAAATTATCATTTTGAATATTCTCAGCAAAGGTCAAATTGACCATTGACACTATAAAAATAAAGAATAGAAACAAGCGCCGCATTGTTAACTATTAAAAGTTTTCATTTTCGATAAATTGCTGGTTCAATTTAATTTTATCATGCAGAAATTAACGTGATACGACAGTTTAGATCTTGTGATTACAAATCATATGCGCGCATTTTTGGAATCACACAGTCCAAATCAAAACTGTATTACATGATCATCCATTCAGTGATTTCTAATAAAAAAAATCTCTTTATATAAATGTCGATATCGTAAAATAAAACAAAAATTTAAAAATATCGTGATCATCATGTGATTTCAAAATGCGACGAACTCGTGACCACCATCATCACGTTTACGTTGTTACAATACCGCAGTGATAAATATGCGTAACGTTTGGATGCGATTTACCTCCCAAAGATCTTTACCAAGATCAATATATTGTAGCCATAATTTGATATCACCTTTATATTTAGTTACTCCTGTCAAAGATAAAATATATTCTTCGTTTTATTGAATAATCAGATATTGTGACTTTTTCTTGACACCTATTATTTATTCATTATAATTAATTTTATTATAATTACATTTAAATTAATGCATCAAAGATAGTACTTACCTAATCGCTCTTTACTTTAAAAAATCGATGACCTGTGCCGGTCTTCTCTTAAGTGCATATTCAAATGCTGTTCGTTCCTTTATAACCGACTTTATTTCTTCCTAAAAAAAAAAAAAAATTTTAAACAGTGTATAATTGTTTTAAACATTTGATGAGCTAAGAATAAACGAATTTTTCTGGTTGGATTAATTCCAATATTGATTCTTAATTATATGTACTGGTAAATAATACGAATATTATTCTCAAGTATAATGCGGGATTTCCCAAGAAAAAAGTTCAACAAACTTGCAATTCACTATAGAACGCAATTATTTAGTTGACTGTGGGATATTAAAGATGAAATTAAATTTGAATTAGTTTTCCAGATTTCTTCGTATGATAAAAGTTCAGTTGTTGGCTAGAAGTGATCTAAATTATAACAAGAAATAACGAGGAAATTTTTACAATAACATTAATGACTAGAAAGTTACTAGACTTTTATGAATCATAGTGATATGGCCATTTGGCTTTCATATTGTATGGATAACGAGATAAAAAAAAAAATTCAAAATACGACCGGTTATAAAGAAAAAAATACAGATTATTTATTTGATAAAGAATAAATAATAATTTGATAAATGAAACTACAATTTAATATAAAAACAGCTGGTTCACGTATTCGAATATTTCTTGGAAACGTTATATTAGGACAAAATACGATCCAACTGTATTACTGTAAGAACTTAATTTTTGAGCCAATTAGCTAAATTGTTATTAGTTTCCGAATACCATTTTTTACATCGAATTGGTCAAATACTACTACTGATTCAAAATTAAACAAATTAAATTTCTGCTGATTCTTGACTCAAACACCTTTCCAGAAACCGTATACGTTTACTTACCAGGACGACCGTGTTTATATGAGATAGAGAATTCCGCGAGATAATGGCCGATCATTTCAGGCTAGCGCGTTCAAAGAAAATAAAAATTTCAATGAATTAAAAAATAAAAAAAAATGAAAAACTGTTCTTTAGTAAATTTTCAATTTGATTAAAAGTTTTTCCATTATAAACATCAATAACCGAACCAATCATTTCAGGCACAATTTAACACTGAAGGTTTTCATTTGGAGGAGCTTCCTTTTACGTAATTTTTTAATTAAGCTCATTAGTTTACGTTTGAGTCCACGTTAAAATCTACGTCTTGCTCTACAATGAACCAAATCCATCAATTGATCACTAGTCAAGTCTAATAATTGATCAAGATCAACTCCTCTATAAGAGTACTTTCTAAAAGTTCTCTTCTTTTTCAATTCGGCGGCAGCTGCAGCTTCGTAATCGCCAGCCTAAAAGATGAAAAGATAATGGATTTGAAATTTTATTGTCCTGAGCGAAGCGAAGGACTATATATTTCTGTGCATTGATTAAATTTTGGTCATGTGAACGTTTCTCTGTCCGCCACGCGATTTTCGTCCAATAATTCGCTCAGGACTCACAACGGTCCCCGTTTCCTAGTAATATTATTATAATTGAATTGATAAATTTTTCATTTTTGTCCAGAATTTTGTTATTGTTCTTGATTCTATCGATTTCAATTTTTTTTTTTCTTTTCATTAAGTCATCCATATTAAAACTTCCAAAAAAAGATTCAATCACAACTCCAAATCTAAAAAAATATTGTCAAAACTTTACCATATTTCGTTTTTTTGTTATTGTGAAAAAATAATCGTTTCAAAAAAAAAATTTTTTATTATATACATTATTCCTAAGATTTTACAAAATGGGAAGAGTTGAAACTTTTTGAAAATTTTTTTTTTTTTGTTGTATAAAGAAAAGTCCTTTATTTATAACTACGCGATAAATTTCCAAATTATGTTAGCATTTTTATATCATCTCAACAAAAAACTAAAACTCTTTATAATTCCGAAGTACACCTCTACTATTTATCATGAGTGAGGGTTTTTTCATGGCTCTATCTCCCCTACAATTTTTAAATTTGAGTGATTATATTGCGAGGACGTAGATATTAAAATAGATAACGACATACAGTCGACCCTCTCGATAGTCACACCCCTCGGGACCGAAAAAAATGGTGTGATTATAAATAAGGGGGGTGTGACTATATATGAGTGTGATTATAGAGAGGGTCGACTGTATAGTTTTCATTGAGCAAATTTAATTCGATCTATATAAAAAAAAAATCACCCATTATTGCTCAACTTCTTTGATTGGTGATAATATATTAAAAATTTAGAAGAACATGCTAAATACCAATTACTCCTTCCTTAATAATTTTATTATCTCTTTCTGAGCTTTTAACAATTCAGCTTGTGTATCGATTACTTTTGTTTTTAATTCTTCCCATTTAGAACAATATTTCCGTTTCTTTTCATAAAAAAGTTCATATCAGTATTGAAAAGTTAAATAAAGAACTTAAATGCAATTAAATACCTTATATTGTGACACATCATCAACATCATCGACAATTTTCTCTTTTGTTGTGACACGGACTGCGATGAGGTTGCTCCTTAGAATAGGATTGCTCGTGTTCAGGATGAGTTGCTCCTTGGGATAGGACTGTTCTTGTTCGGGATGAATGATAACAACCAATCATATTTTAAATACAAAAAATTAAAAAGTGTACAATGAATTATGATTGGCTGAAACACTTTCGTCAGTACAGTTTATTTACAGGCCCATAATAAACTTCCTCACTTAATTTCGACATCTAATATAAAAACAATAGATTATAAAATTAATATAAAAGTGTATGAATGAATTTTTCAAAAAAAAACAACATAAAACATAAAAGTGCTTACCCAACATGCTGTAATTTGATTACATGTTCAAATGGAATGTTCTACAGTCTTGTGTAGTCAATATAACATCACAGATAATTCAGGTTTCCGCAACAGAGGCGTCCTTTATATTTTGGGGCTAAAGATAGAAATAAGCAGTTAATTGAAACGTGCTATGTAATAAAAACTAAAATAGCGGTAGTATCTCGTAAAGAGAAGGTAAACAGCATCCCATCAAGGGAAGGTTCCCACTAAGAGAAGGAGAGGTATACTTTGCTTACCTAAATTCATTCTAAGTTAACGAGTGAAGAGTAAAATTGATGAGGAAAAGGGTTTTGGACTTTGGATATTTTTAACGCGACTTTTTGTATTATGCAGATCATAAATATATCACGTGATATTTATCCAATTAAATTCAAACTATCAATTAGATATCGATACTATGTTTATTTAGAGCAATTTCAGAACTGGAACATTTCTATAGTCAAGGACTTTACAATAATTTATTTGCTGCGTAATTCAACAATTATTTGTTTAGATAAAATTTTATAATTTTGCTCTTATTTCTTTACCAATATTTTCACTTTCATCTTTACTTATTTTTAATCTTCCTACATCTCTACCATCCCAATTTTTAAATCTTGGTATAATATGGAAATGTAAATGAAAAACTACTTGACCTGCAATAATTCCATTATTTTGAAGCAAATTAAAATCCTTAGCGCCAACACCTTGGATTACGGCATTTGAGATTTGGGGTAATACAGAGCCTAAAGAAGACATTATCGAAGGTGGGGCTAAAGTTAATCGAGGAATATGAGTTTTTGGAACTACTAAAGTGTGACCTTTAGAAATTGGTGCTATGTCTTAAAATAATTGAATTATAAAAGAATTAATTAAGAATATTTGGATCTTATTTTTTTTTTTGTGGAATTTAGATAATTACCTAGAAAAGCTAATACTTCTTCATTTTCAAATACTTTCACACACGATAATTGTCCTGATATAATTTTACAAAAAGTACAATCTTTTGGGTCCTCTGAAGGTACGGGTTTAGGTTGTGATTGTGAAAGAATTCGAGGAGTATTATAGTTACGAGGAAAAAGTGGATTAATAGGTGGCATATTTTTTTTTTAAAAAAAATAAAAAAAGCTAGAATGTTGTATTTTCTATTTTAGGCTTTACAAAAAATTCCGATTTTTTGATTGGTTGATTTCATTCATGTATGTTCATACATAAAGTCAGATGATTTTAAGCGGGTTTTATTGTACTTTAAAGACCACTCTATTTATCTCTATTAACGTTTTTTTCGGGTTCTCACAATGGTTGCCTTAAAGTGTCGAAATTTATTGCACCCGGTATTCATTTTTTATTTGATACTTGCATGTTACATTACATTGACCTTTACGGAGCAGTTCGCTTACTTTGAAGTACCTCAGCAAAGCCAACACGTTAAAAAACTTGCAATAATTGGCAAGTAAATTTACTACCTTCTGAATTATTATTAACGTTGTCAATTACTCAATCGCATTATTGTTCTATCCGATAGGTGCTGGTGCGGGTGGTTCTTCAGCTGCTTATTGGGTTTCAGAAGCTTTCGCAAATTCATCTGTAAAAATTAATACTACGATTTATGAACAATCATCAATCGTTGGTGGGCGGGTCAATGTTATAAATTTTGAACGCGATGATATAAATATTCCCATTGAATTAGGAGCATCAATTTTTGTTGATGTTAATTATCACTTGGTAGAGAATGCGAAGAAATTTGGATTGGAATTTATAAAATATGGAGAGGAATTAGAAAACTCGAAAATGGGAATGTAAGTGATCATGGTTTAAGGCACGTGTTGGTCAAATCTAATTCCTATCATTTCAATAGTTGGAACGGCGAAGAATTTGTCTTTGAACAATCTTTTAGTTCATATTGGGATATCGTGAAACTTTTTTGGAAGTATGGATGGGCTCCAAAGAAAGTACGACCAAACTGTAAATTTTTTTGTTATTTAAAAACTTTGGTTAATCACGTGATATACTATTACTATTAATAAGGTTCAAAATCTGGTAAAAGAAATTATCGGAAAGTTTTTGGAAGAGTATAAATATGATGAGCCTTTTATTAGTGTCGATGCGGAAGCCGAGCGTCTTCGACTAGACAAAGAAAGAAAATACAGTGCTCAATATTACTTCTCTGAATTGAAAAATATTAATCAGCTTTATCTTCAACATTTTGTCGAACCATTGACCCGTGTTAATTATGGCCAGAATTTAGCAGAAATGCACGCAATGGGAGCCTTTATTAGTTTAGCACCTGAAGGAGCGAAAGGTATTAAGGGGGGAAATTTCAAACTTTTTGAAAAGTTTATCGAACACTCTGGTGCCAATTTGAAATTAAATACAAAAATAACCAAAGTTACAAGATTGCCATCACACAAAGGTATCATGAATGATGTGAAATATGCAGTAAAATCAAGTGATGGCTCTTCTGAAATATACGATGCAATTATTTTGGCCGCTCCAATTGTAAAAACTTTTTTCTTTATAATTTTGGGAAATTTCGTAATTTTTAAGAACTTTCTAATCATTATACATAATTAAATTCATGCAGCAATTTACCGGAATTGAATTTGAAAATATGGATTTTAAAATTAAAGAAATTCCATATGTAGAACTCCACGTCACTTTAGTTGTGGGATTCATTAATCCGGCCTACTTTGGTCGTACCAAAATTGAAGAGGTACCTAATCAAATAGTGACGACCAACAGCGGGAAATGCGAATTTCTTAGTTTTGGAGGAAAATTGCAACTTCCAAATGGAGAAACTGTCGTTAAGTTATTTTCGCACCAAGAGTTATCTGATGAGATGCTTGACAGACTTTACACCAATCGTTCTTGGACTTTCCGTAAAGTATGGAATAGCTATCCTAAACTTTTACCCAATCAAACTTTTCCACAATTGGAACCTGTTGACGGTTTCTTCTATATAAATTCTTATGAGCCTTTCATTTCGGTATGTTTAACTTCTTTTTTGTTTTTCTTTTAGATAAACATTTAATTTTAACTTTTTTTTTTTTTTTTACTTTTAGACTATGGAAACAGAATGTGTATCAAGTAGAAATATCGTAAAGTTACTTTCGAAAAGGTGGTCTGGTCTTCATTTGAAACCAATAAAAGCTAAATTATAGAAATTTGTTATGTACGAATAACTTAAAATTCTGACAGAATTCAGATAAAGCAAATTATGCCTTTACCAATCCAAAATTCTAGGAATTTGTGGGTTAGCTATTCAGGTAAATATGCGACATTTGAGCAATTAAAAATACTAAATTTCACTCTAATTTATTGTCCTTTTGTTGTAAAATAACAAATAAATGAATTTTATTAAGTCTTTAAATATTTTTCATTCGTCCCTTCTGATTAAATTTTTGTAACACAACTTTCCTAAATGGTTTATTGAAAATTAAGCATTAAAACATCCTTAACGATTGGACTTAGCAACACGTTCTAGTATAAGAATAAAAACAAATTAATTAATAAACTTGAAAATTCTAGATATAAGGTTAAATCATAACTTGTCTTACCGAGTTCGTCTTTCTTTTTAATAGCATAAGAATTTGAACTTCCCTCTGTAATATAAAATATGATTAACAAAATATTTTTGCTTTGCAAAAAAAGTAATTCACAAAAGACAAAACACAAACTAGCAGCATTAATAAGTTCATCAGCCAAACATTCTGCAATACTCTTAACATTTCTGAAAGCTGATTCACGCGTCTAAGTTATATCACCAATAAATAATAAGTAATCGTAATCAAAAAAAAATATTTAAAAAATGTTTTCCAAAAAAAAAATTTCGGCACTTACTCCAGTTGTCAAAAGAGCGATAGCTTGATTCACCCGACGAAGAGGAGACACATCAACAGCTTGTCTTCTTACAGTACCAGCACTACCAATACGGGTTGAGTCTTCACGTGGACCAGTGTTAATAATGGCATCAACTAAAACTTGAATAGGATTTTGATCAGTTAGCAGATGAATGATCTCAAATGCATGTTTTACAATCCTAACAGCCATTAATTTTTTGCCGTTATTACGACCGTGCATCATAAGTGAATTTGTTAACCGTTCGACAACAGGGCACTAAATAAACGTAATTGGAATCATCAATTTTTATACGCGTCTTCTTCATTTCAATTGGAAATGCTCATTATAATAATCAAAGAATTTTAAAAAATTCTTTCACTTTTTTTTTTTAAAAAAAAAATTATTGTCATACCTGAGCCTTTCTAAACCTCTTGGTAGAAAAACGACCAGCAGTATGTGGTAAGTATACTGGGTTTCGAATTTGAATATAATCTGTCAATGATATATCCTTAACCTCAACATCATCGTAAGTCCATTTGTTGAATAACCGAGTGCCTTGTGAAGCTTCGTTATAGATTTCTGCAGGAAGGGCCATGGTGTGCCTATAAATTATAATCGTTATTAGAAAAAAAGTTGAATTTTTTATTTAATGAGGATGGATTACATTGATTTAATTAAATCATACCTTTTAACTCTGCAACGAAATTATGAAATTGAAAAAGAGAAGGAAAAATTTTTTAAATCAATGAAAACTTTATATCAATCTCTGACGTCACATAAATTAACCAATCGAATAACGTGATGATCAACCAATCAGAAAATTACCATGTAGTAAACTTATGTTTTATAAATATTTTTATCATAAACAATTTGATTTAATTGTAGATGATCGGCCAATCAGATTTCACCTCCCTTGAGTTATTGACATAGCTAAGCCACCATTATTATTTGATTAATCATTATATTGATCAAATTAATTTTTCTCACCATGATTCTAACATATTACTTGATATTTTTTTTTATAAAACAGACTCTAAAGAATCTTCTTACCATGTGAAAAAAGACAACTATAGAGTTCTTTAATGCCTAGCTTTGTATTCTCAATGATGAATGAAAACAGAGAAATACTGAATACTAACTATGCTATCACAAATAAAAAGAAATATTTCTTTTGAAACAATATTGCTAAAAAAATAAACGATCAAGAAAATACCAATTATTTCACTAGCAAGAAATACCATAAAAATTCTTAAGTCTCACAAAAACTTTTTATATAAGTAGTGCTGGTGAACGCTTGATATTGCTTGTATTTTACAAAAACCTATCTGGTTAATATATTTATTATTTTATAAATAGTAAAAAAATATAGAGAAGAAATTGAAAATAAAAGAAGTTTGATTGGAAAGAAGTTATATAAGGAGTTTTTAATGAAGTTCTGGCAAAAAATAGGTAATTGTATTTTAAGAAAAAATATTTTGAGAAGGTTTTTCATTATTAATAAGTAAAGTTGATGTTGTAACTAATTGCAATTAGTAATAAATAAGCATTTCAGAGTTGCAACTAATTGCAACATTAATAAAAATTAAGTTGCAATTAGTAACAAATAAGCATCACATGGTTGTAACTACAGACCCCGCCAAAAGTCTCCGAACGCTTTTTGGCTCAATATAAAACTTAAATTTTTTAAGTTTAATTAAAAA
>CAJVPQ010000271.1:0-32224 GCA_910591825.1 Funneliformis caledonium
GTCAATTATATTTTAACTAAAGAATTATTAAATCAATTACATTTCTTACCTTAAAACTATTTATGATACCTTGATCACAAGATTGGAGATATGCAATAATGTTTGAAGGAAGGGATTGAATAGTAATATTAATCAGACAGGTGGTTTCATAAAGAGCGTATGTCAATGCATTGTTTATAAGAAGGATAATTTTCTGATTTTGTCTTCTCATTTTTGTATCAAGTTTTTTTATATAATCATTTCAGATTGAAATCTGTATCCAACTTTTTTAGTTTCAATAGTATTCAACTGAAAGCGTTCTTTTATCAATATTTTTGATAACCCTAAGATTTTCATACTTGTGTATGAATAAAGGTGTCAGCTTTTCACTCCCCGTTGTATTGCATGTGAGTAGGATCATTATATAATCCTTTGATTGTTTCTTTTTTGATATTTATTCGTTGGATATCATTCGACATAGTTTCATCTTCCAAAACAGTCCTGTTTCATCACAATTGAATATATCTTCAAGACTATATTCTTTTAATAATTGCCAGAGATTCTCTCTCATTATTTTGAGATCTTTGAACGACGTACTTGCGGCTTCTTCATGTATAATGTACTGTTTAAGTTTGTCATTTTTTAAAGTTGTCCACATAATCATTAGACACTTTAAACTTATTCTTCTTTAATAAAAAAGCAAAATTTAAGGCTTTTGTTAAAAGAATATCATCAGTAATAATGAGATTAGCTTTGAGTGTATTATCTATCTATATTACTAACACTTCTTTAATGAGAGAGAATGGAGTTTTTTTATCACGTTTCAAATTGGTTTGATATGAATTAGTATCCACAGAAAGCCAATGGTCTTTCTTCTTTAAAATGTTACTTACCATGCTTTTACTAACGTTATATTCATTAGCCAAGTCTTTTGTTTTAAAAAAGGTAATGATATTTTTTTCAAACAAAGTTCTTTTTTTGTATAGCTGTAAGAGACTTTCATTTTTTTTTAAAGATTCATCTTATTTGTTAGTAGGTTGATTAAGTTGTTTTTTAAGTTTACTTTTAGCATTATCAGCATTATGCAAAGAAAAAAAAACACATAAAAATAAAATATGTAAAAAAAAATATGAAACACAAAACATAATGTATAAAGTGAATATTTATTCATTTTTAATTTTATTTAAAAACTAGGTACAGAGAACTATATAATTTTATATATATAAATCTAGTAAAATTCATTTTAAGCAAAACTTCATTGTATCAAAAAAAAATTAGTTATAGAGAAAATTTGTTATAAAAAGAGTCATTTTATATATAATTTTTTTTGACTTTAATTTGTTAAACATAATACGAATTTTTAATTACTAAATTTGGTATAGTAAGGATTTTTTTATATTTAAAAATCTGTCTAATACTAAAAATCTGTATTGTAAAATTCGTTATATCAAAATTCGTTGTAAAAAGAATTGACTGTATAGCAGATCTAGTCATGCAACTTATGATGCAATAAAAGTAATCATACGTTTACCATCAATTTCTATACTTAAAAGTTATATTAATAAATGTGAATAAAAATCGCTGATTAAATGTTAACTAGTTTATCAATAAATAATATTTGGGAATATAGGCGGATAGAATTTTTTTCACATGATTCTTTTAAAATTCAAAAAGATAAACATTAAAAAATTTTTTTTTAATTACATTTTATTATAAAATTTAATAATTTATATATTAAAATAGGACTTCTCTGGAATCAATATGAAAACTGTATGTTGGTTATTTAGATTTTGAAAATGAAATGTAAGATAATTTTTTTTTTTTAGGATTTTATCAAATATTCACAAAAATATTGTTAAATAATGTATAGTAAAATTAGTTTTCAGTCTTTAGAAGATCCACATATTAATACTTTAAAAGAGATTTATAATTGGTTTATAAGTGGTGATAAACAAAAAACAGGACCTAAAGAATGGATTTCAGTACAATGCTAATTTGATTGATTTTATCTATTAATGGTTTTTTTGAAATGTTAATATATATTTTAAAAAAATATTCAGGTTCAATAATTCAATCAAGGCACATTTCACAAAATATGCTTGAAGGGCTTTTTGATACAATCCATAAACTTGGTAAAGATTCTTCTACACAATACTAAATCTTATGTATATACATTAAACAAATATCAAGTAATAGCACTAATTTCATCAGAAATAAAAAGTATTAATTATGAAAAGGCTGAAGATATTGGAACTGGTATTACTACTTTATTAAGAAGGTATATATCATTAAATTATTATTTGATATCGTATTCCTCTGAAAATAAGCAACTCTGAAAATAGTATTATATCTGAAAATAAGCAACATGATGCTTTATATAACTTTATAATTGTTATTTAAAAACAATTGAAAATATATTTATAATAGATTCTTAAATTTTATTTATTATATTAAACATAATTGCTAGAACTACCATTGTCATTATCAATATTACTCGCATTATCATCATCATAATTGTCATCATCATCACTATCTCCATCATCGTAATTAGTATCAATATCGTCTTTATCAATAATCTCTAAATTAGAATCTGGTTCATTTAAGTCAATCGATAGTTCACATATCTTAAAGGATCCTATGATGATTTCGTTAGAAATTCTTTCCCAGGAATTTTTAACTTATAAACACACATCATTAAACTTAACATGACAAAGGTTTCCCGCAGCTGTTTCTCCTGTACTGCTACGAACTACCCAAGCATATTATTCTATATGAAAGTGATTTTTAAATAGGTTGTTTATTGCAACGTTAAGTGATTAGTAAATATTAATCAATCCACCTGAGATTACTATAAGATCAAAACTACACTCATAAAATTTTTTTTTAACCAATTCTTTTAAATGGCTTCTAAAAGAATTGTATACAAGCATTAAGTGTTCTGCAACCTTAATTTATTTGTGTTCTTTTGTGTAGATAACTACCTGTATTTTTTGTTTAATAGAATATAAAGTGTGCTTAACAATCTTTTTTTTTAGGTAGCGGCATTTTTTCTTTTTACAAGCGTACAAATGAATTGGAATGGAGTATTTAATGCAATTCTGTTCACATTTTTACGTGACAATAGCTGATCAAACATGACAAATAGGTAACCAATAGTCACAGGATCAAATTTGAAATTTTTCAAAAATGAATTTTATAAGCAATATATATTAAATATTATAAAATATCTGAAAATACCCGAAAGTAAGCAACCTTATAATAAAAAAGGTTGCTTATTTTTAAAGGAATACGGTACATTGATATATAAAAATATTAAAATATCTACTTATAATTAGAGATTATCGAAAAGATAAAAAAATTTCCTAAATGATGAAGAAAACAATTATCAAAAACACCTTACCTGTTTGGAAAAATTATCATCTCTTTCTCACAATGTTTTTAAAAGTCTTCTTACATAACTTAATCATAGGAAAAATTAATATTTCATTAAAGATATATAATGAAAATGTTAATCAAGAAAATCTTAGAATCTTTCACCTTCAAAATAAACGATATAATTTTATAAAAATCATTCTTTACCAGAATTCTATTGATAAATTATTACATAAATAATAAAATATTATTAGAAAGTTGGCTTGTGAGGCTATTCCAAAGAAAATAGGAGTTCAATGGTTGGCAAGTTGGAGTTCTCATCTTGAAATTTGTCTCAACAACTATCAATATTCAGGAATTTGGTATCAAGACTTTCTTGCTGCAACTAATTTGAATGGTTCTTTGATTCAAAGACTTATTGCATATTTGCTTTTACAAAATGTAATCAAATTCACATTTAGTAGAAATACAACACCAAATAATTCAAAAATTCATCTTTTAGCAGATTATTATTTAATACCTGAAAAAATCATTATTTTAGAACCAGCAGAGGCATCAAAATTTTCTTATATTGTTGGATGGATTGTTTATAAGCTAACCAAAAGAGACAACATAATAAAATCACATAAAGCAATTTGCACTCATCTTATGATTTTAAATTCAGAACAAGTTATTTATGAGCAAGATGTCTGATCTCAAATAACAAATGTAATTCCAGGTCAAGAATTTCTAGAATTTTGTATTATTATTATTTGAAAAACATGAGAAATTTGACCCCAACATTCTCCAATACATACATAATAGCTTATTATATAACCTATCATTGTTAGAATCTTTTAATATACTCTTTAATGTTGTTAGCCAGCTATTTGAACCTATAAATACTGAAAAGCAAAAGTTAAAAGATGATGTTAAAAATTATGAATGAATTATTTCTATCTATATAAGAAGTAGACAAAAATCTTGATGAAAATTCAATAATCTTACTTCTGAAAAAGGCACTTTAAGTCTTCGGGAAAATCTTAAAGCCATGTGTAATGATACTTAAATTCAACTAAGTCGAAAATAAATTGAAAAAATTTAACATTCCAAAAGATCCTGTATTTGGATTAATGCAGCTTCAAATTTGGGTACAGTCAGATGATGCTGAAGTAGAATTCTCAAAAGTATTTCTAATAAGTGAATTATAATGGTTACTTTGGGCTTTTGGAGATGATGTGAAAAAAAAAAGAAAGAAGGATTTGTTACCTTTAATTTTGGATCACCTGAAAAAAGAAACTCCTTTTTCTTCTAAAGAAGTCATATCAAAAGGACAAATGTTTGTAATTTGAATTAGAATATATAGCAGACGTCTTACTAATATCGTTTATTTCAATAAAAAAATAATAAAATTAGAAAATTAATACAAATACATTAATTGAAATGATATATATCATGTTTAATTATAAACTTAGCTTTCTTTTTAATACTCTCAGAAGACAGCAATGATCCAAATTGAATAAAAACACTTCGACTATATAGAGCTAGCTAGAATGATTTCGACTTCTAAGATCGGCTACTTTATTATGAACGAATGTATTTTTTTTTGTGAAAATCATTTTATTTTAATAGTATGTATAGCTTGTGTAATCAATTTTATAAATTTCAAATCTGGCGATATGTGTAACAATAAGTTAGCCCCCCGTTAAATTTACTATTCCCTAGATAGTACCCGTATTTTTTTTTCAGTTTGTACAACTTTATCCAAAACATGGAAATTAAACACCTCAGGCGAAAAAATAAAATTATTAAGCTACTTTACTGGAAAAGAAAATAGGCGAGTTGACGCGCTATCATGCCTTGATGATTTGGACACAGAGGATGAGAAATGTACCTACTTAAGGTCTTTAATTTCGACGTCTGATATCCTTCCACCTTTTTGTTACCAAACACCACCTCAAGTTATTGTAGAAAAACCCATTTCCATTGGTAAGTGCTTTGAAATAAAAAAAATATCAACTCTGATATAGATTAAATCTTGCTTTGTCATCATATTTTGTTGATAATATCGAATATTCCAAACTTATTCGGCTTTTTCTCCTCCATTCACACAAACAGTCTAGCAATCATTACCTTTTTAGAATGAGGATGCTGAAGCTGTCGTGGATGCTGAAGTTGTTGTAGATGCTGAAGTTATTGTGAATCCGTTAACTTCTAGGAGTATTCCGAAAGACACTTACCTACCCAAAAATTTCTGCCAACTCCTTCGCTATTATGGTAAGATTTGCAAACATATTATTTATTACTGATATTTCTTTACTTATGATTTCACCTTCGCATTCTTACAGAACTTTGGAACAAACCTTACGATAAATAGCTGAGTCTCCATAAATTTTCGGAATACCTACACGATGTAAAAAAGATCGTGCTCATGATTCATTTAAAAAGGAGATCGAGATTTTAAAACAATTATTTTCAAAAGATCACCTCACACAACTATATCTGACATATTTAGAGAGTCAATTTAAGGTAAATATTACTTGTTTCACTAGGATACTAGGAAGATATAGTTTGAAGACTGATTATCTATGCAAGCTGTTTGCTTGTAGGCTAGCTTTATGCTTAGTTAGTGGGTGGATCCTCATTTATATACTAGTTCAACACCTCAGAGGAATTTTCGTGTCTGATTGTACTTTAGCAAATAAAAGTTTAGAGATAGTGTGTTCTTTTGCTACAAGGTGTATCCTTGCGTGGTGAGATATTATCTTGTGAGAAGAGATGCTCCCTTATCTCTGAAAGTGCAATCTTCTAGCTGTTTCACATGCTTTATAGGCAACTTAATATTTTGTATAACTATTTCCACATTAGTTAATAAACATATCATTTCATCAGATACAACAGATACCGCGAACGATGAAGATCCGTAGAATAAAAGTAGCACAATTAACCAAATTACTTACCAAGAAAGACGTCGTAAAAGAAGAAATAGAAATCGTGCAGGTAAGAATTTTTTTTAAATTTTCCTGCTTTATGGTTATGGTTGCATTAAACTTCTCTCGAAAATTCTAGGATTCTGTAGTTCTTGGAGGATATCGCTGAATCAGCCAGCATTACAATGACTTCCATGAAGCAAGTACACGACTGGTAAAGCGCCATCTATCAGATAGAAATGATGAAGATTTGAAAGATAAGGAAGATGTTGGCAAGTCTGTAATTTTGAAAAAAAAAACGAGTTATAACTAGAATTCTTAGTTATTTTATCAGTGATAATTTGAATATAGTTAGCTTTGATTTTAAATGTTGTTGTTAGAATAAGTACGTCATATATTAAAAATGCAAGCTCAGAAATGAAATGAATAAAATAACTGATTTATATCATGGAATAAGTCAAACTGATCTGCGCCCATGAAAATATCACTAAAAATAGAGTATATTGCGAAGGCTGAGAAAGTCTATAAGCTTTTTAATAGCGATAGTATTGGTAAATCAAAAATAGCATGAATTAGATCTTTCCCTGCGAGGTCTATTTTAAATTTGTCCGATAATAATATGAGACCGATCACCTGAAATGCGTAGAAGATATTTGGTAAAATTCTTGCCGAATTTGTTTCTTTTTTCTGAACCCGCATACTTTGCGCTATATACATTATTAAAATCTTAGCCGGTAGATCCCATATTTCTATTGGCTAGAAGTGAGAAGAGTCTTCACAATTATCACATGACATAGCATGTATCACAAGCTATAGTAAAACTCCCGATTTATTTTCACATGTATTTTTTTTACACATATTCCCCCTCCCCATGATGTAATAATAACCGATCATAAATAAAAAAGAGAAAATTATTTTTTTACTAATCGCTATTTATTATATCATATAAAATGATAAGCAAAGTGTATTATATATAACGAATATGATTATTCGATAGATCCTGCTTCTATTGGTTGATAGTGAGAAGAATTTTTACGATCATCATATGATATGATATGCTAACTTATTTTCTTGTCCGGCTTATTAATTCAACCCTTACCATGGCACCGTAATTATAAATAGGTTAACATAGACTTTTTTCACCTTAATGGTGTTCTAAGAATCGATCGCATTATTTCTAATGAGTTTGATTATAGAGTGGCTCACTATCTTTTTTCTGAACCTCCCTAGAGAGCTGAATCTTATTTGGATTGCAAAAGAAAAATTATAAACTCACATGTGATATTTCAATGTAGTCATATTTTTCACCTTAGTTATTGCCCTGCATTTTCAGTTTGCAAAGAATGATGTCCAGTGTGCTAAGAGCATAATAGAGAAGAGCTTGAAAAACTCAGTTAGAAAAATATGAGTAAAGAAAAAAGATTGTTAGCTTTTATACATGAGATGTTAACTAAAGTGATGAAAATTGATAGCAATTTATTAAAAATAATCCCTCAGAATTAGCCCTTAACGATTCTATGAAAATTATCTTAAAAGTCAGCAAAGCCAATTCTTATGCCATCTATTACTATTATGAATTTAGCTTAGCAGTAATCAATCATCTCAATAAATTAATATAATAAGGGCAGAAGAAGGCATGACATAAGTTAAATATGAAGGTTCAGAGATATTTACCAACTGGTACTTCTTTAGCTATAGCAAAGGATAAAATTAAAAAGGCTAGAAAAATAGTTGATATTTTTGGTCCTATAGGTTTATTTAAAATTCATTACATTCATTCATTTTCAGTAAACCAGCTCTTATATTTTAAAGAAAATGATATCAACTTTATAAAGCAAAATTATTAAACCCTAGAACGCTATAAATATGCAAAACACCTTGAGTATTTTATTATATCTTTTTTATGTCTTTTTATATCTTTATATCTTTATGTTGTACATATAACAATATGTCATACTTCCTTTTAATAGAAACTCTTAGCATGTGGTCTCATAGCTGATGTGAGATCATACTAGATAAATTTGTATATATGTTATTCTTTCTTTTAGTAGTAATTTTTAGTCTGTATGATTTTTTTTTCTCATAATTGATAAGTAAAAATATAATAGATAAATTTGTAATGAATGAAGGAATAACAAATCTTATTATATGTTAAACTCTTATATGTCTAAATATTAAAACACTTAGTTTTTTTTCAGCTTGACCAGCCAATTTATAATAAAAGTACTTTTCATTTTTAAATAGTCCTGTCTAGTGTTTTTTAATCAATAAATTTATTTTTTATTATATAATTAAAATTAATAAATATTACATTTGCTTTTATTTTCTATATGATTTACGTATTATAGCTATAAATGTTTTATATTAGCAGATAGCAGTAAATATTAGGAATGAAAAAACTCTAGTCTTTTTCTAAAGCACCAGTATAATTATTATTGATAGTAACATTAATAATGTTCGCATTTTGAGAGAAGGATAGAAAAGTAGATGTGTCTGACTTACTGAAAATGCCAAAAGTAGAGATAAAAAGTTCGACAGTTGATGGTGTTATTAGTGTTTTTTTAGAATTTTTGACGACTTTTAGAGATGATGATTCTTCTGAAAAACGCTCAAATTGTTTTAAAAAGGAATATGAGCTTATCCTACTTTTTCTTTTAATACTCTTGTTATGTTGTTGATTGAAGGATAGTTCTGATAAATTAGATTATGTTAATAAACAAATATGAAAAAATATCTTCTACAGAAACATATTAAGCTTTAACCAGAATTATATTAAAAAATTCTTCATATATTTTATCCTCAACTAAGCTCTTCTTTTCTCCAGTATCTTCTCTATATCTTTTTACCATCTAATAAATTAAAATAAATTGAACTTAATTCTTCTAAATCTTACGTAAAACCCAAGCAGGAATACTTACATTAAAAGCTTTTGTGAGATTTAAGAACTTCTTGTAGCAATTCTTACCTAAAAAAGAGTTAATATTTTCCTATTCGTTCAACTTATTAGCGACATTATCCCAGAAAGCTTATTTCTTCTTATTTAAAATAGTATGATATTTGAATTTCTTTGTTTACATTCATTAATAAGAAGACAAAGCTGAGTGTCAGACCACTCAGTAGAAGAAGACATGTTTATATTAGTAAGAGAACTTCATGAAAATTAGGTCATTTTATAAAAATATTGAGTGATTGATTCTGATTATAATGAAAAATGATTAATTTGATTTAATGAAATAATTAATCGAATGGTAGCTTAACCATTTTTTAAAATTTACATGATATGCTGATTACCTATAATTTGAAAAACTATTTAGCTGTCTCAGTACCATAAAAGTATTAGAGAAGTATTCTAAAACTGTCATAGAACTGGTAAGGATTTAGGAAGATTATATGTGATACAAAATTTATAATTTAGCTGAATCAAAAATTATAATATCTGTTTTTTATCTGAATAATTGAATAAAAATGAATCTGATATTTATTAGAATATAATATTGCTAAATCAGCTAAAATCGTTAAAAAGACTATAAATTAATAAAATCATTATAATCTGTTATAATCTACTAAAATACTAATATAGATTTAGATAGTAAAGTTTATTTTAAGCTTCTTTTACTTAGACTTAGTGATGTAAACTTTAAAAAATATCAAAGAATATTAGAAGCATTATATCTTTTAGGTATACAATATAATTATAAAATACCAGAAATGTGATACTCTCGTATTCATGATCCATTTAGAAAAATACTAAAAGAGAATCTAAGATTTCTTTCTAAGAATGGATATATTACAATATATAGAATTTTATATGAAACTAGTGATAAGAAACACAGTTTGTCATCAAATTACATATTTTGTAATGTATATGACTCCTTAATTTTCATATCTGAAAATAGTCTTAGAGCTGATCTCTATTAAGATAACCACTTTAAGAGTTATATTAATAGAGATACTATTTCAAAAGAATATATAAGAAAAGAAAAAATTCTCTTATTTATTGGTAGAAAAGAATTTCAGATCTGACAATATAAATAATATATACAGTTAACTCTTATTATAACGAACTCTATATCCTAGATCTCAACTTTGATATAAGGCTATAGTGAAGATTTTAAGAGATTTGATTGGCAAATTTGCTATAACAAGAGTATTTTTATTATATTTGTTCAAAAAATTCGTTATATCAAGAGTTCGCTATATCAAGAATTGACTGTATTATAAAAAGAGGTTAAAATTAATCATCTTCATCTAGAGTTTTTTTTCCAATCTACCCTATACTCAGAAAAGAATAAATTGGCATTGATATTATATAATTATGATACTTATTCAATCAGCTATGAAACTTACCTTTTGGCCAAAGCAATTATAGCAGAAAATACTATATTAAATGCTTCAAATTTTGGGTTAGCTTATATTTTACCTGCTAGATAATGTAATGCAAGTACACTTGAGATTAGAAATCTTTGGAATGATCGATCAAAAATGTCTAATATTTCTAGCAGGATTATTTTAGATGATCTTGCTGAAGCATATTTTGATTCTATGCAGACAAATGCAAGAAAAAAATAAACTTAATATCTTTCAACTGAATATTAGTATTATCTATCTTAATTATATTTTGTTAAAAATGCAATTTCATGATATATTTTATTTTTTTTTACGAGATGAATAGCTATATTAATTTGTATATATAATTGCCTAGTGAAATTATGAAATGTATCATCTGCAGATGCTATGTATGATCTATCTATTCTAGGTTAAATCTTTTAATTTATTTTAATAAAGTATTTTTGAGAAGTTCAGAAAGATCAATAAAGTGATTTTGGGGATTCTTAATTACAAGAAAATATAACTATCAGTTTGAAAATTTCTATGTAGTAGTTATCCAACAAGCTTATAAGAATTACAAAAAAAGACCTGAGTCTTTGACAAAATAGGTTTGGGAGGTGATAAGAAATGATGCTACTTCTAACAATAAGAAGTTTTTAGATATTATTCCTCGTGATAAAATATATCATTTTATTAATGAAAAACTAATAGAATCTAATTATATAAATGACTGATTTTATATAGACAATAGGCATAATATTTATTCTGCTACTACTTAAACAAAAGTGAAGAGAAATCAGTTATATGAATGATTATGTACTGTAATATACCTAGCTACTTTTAGAGTATTATATCAGCAAGGCTATATAGTTATTAGAGATACAACTTGATATAACATATTAAAATGTTTACAGAATCCCAAATTTTATCTTATTGATAAAAAATATAACTTTAAGAATATTATCAAAATTTCAGACTATGTGAAATATAGGAGTAAATCAGTAGAAATAAAAAGAATATGTAATTTATTGCTATCAGAATTACCTATATTATATTCATGAAAAGGATGTTACCGTAAATTTCTCAGATTTAGATAATAATAGTGAATTAATGCGTTAAAATTTTCAAATCATTATCAAGCCATAATGCATATTGGCATATACGACATAAATTAGTACATTTTTAATTCTCGTTAAAATGTGTATAATGTAATAAATGATATATCACAAATCATCTGTAACTCTGTATAATTATTTATGCGATACTCTCTTAATCTATCGATCTGTGTGGTAATTGGTTTTTCATTTTAAAAAAATTTATTTTTTTGAAGGAGCTAACATTTATTTATGAGTTTATTTCCTTCAAAGTTACAGGCTATTCCTACTAAATTTTGACCAGAGTATATTTATATAATGTTACTAGGTTTTTATTACTAAGCAGTCAAGTGAGTGAAAAAAGTTTGTATATGCATTATCCCTAACGCCTTTGTAAATGTTAAGATTTTTAATGTATATTTCATATATCTTTTACTAATGAACATAAAATTTTAACGTAAAGTGCCTTGCATATTTTTTCCTATCTCTTTTTCAACATGAATGTGAGTTTAAAAAGATGAAATATGAGAAAATGGTAGTATTTAAAGAGGTGATATAGGTAATTTTTAACTTTTCATCATTTATTTTACATTATCTCAGTATATTAATATTATTTATATTCTAAACTAACTACATACAGTCACACCTCAATATAACAAAGTTGCTGATCTAGCTGATCAGGACTTCATTATAAAAATCTTTGTTAATGCTATAACGAATTATTTAGTATATATAAGGGAGCTTATATATATGATGTAATTATTAAAGAAAGGAAAGGGGTTTCAAATATTTCACCTCTATAATTAGCCAATCAGGATAAAGATTCAGATTACATGATCTACATGACATATTATGATCTTATACAACAATAATCTAATAATAAATCTAATATGATACATGTCATCTTAAAAAAAACATACAAATTCAAAAAATATATAACAAATTCTAATAACAATAATATTTTAATCGATGAATTAGACTTTCTTAAATAATTTATGTATTAGTAGAATATAATATTTATATAATTTAATGATTTAGCACATCGTAAATTTACTAACTTTTTTTTTCTCACTTAAAAAATCTGCCCTAACTTTTTAATAACCTCTTTACTCACTATCTGATTGTATTTTCTGATTATATAAGCCTAATACTTGTTCAGCTAATGTAAATACAACTGAAAAATCATCAATAAAATTGGTAAGTAGCTTTTTTGCTTAGTTAATCGTCTTTGTCATTTTGGATGTTGATTTTTTTTATGTAGGATAACTATGAAAAGAGTCAGAAAATATGCATTGCAATTAGAACAGCAGAGACAAGTATAAGTGTTTAAATTAATGGAAGAACAATAGGCATCATATCTAGGTATTTTGAGTTTATTATAATATTCTAATATATAAAGCAGATTTAAGAAATGATTATCTTTTTCTTTTGTTACAGGTAGAAGGAATTCATTATTTTCTACAAGAAGGATGGTTGACTCTTTATAATGTTTAAGCAAACAACAAAGTGGATTTTCACATTTTTTAATATTAAAAGAATATTGACACATCTTAGTGTGATTTTCTAGCTATTGCCAGGATACAATTAATTCTTTGGTATTTTCTTTGCCACATGCAGGAAACATGATATCTTCGAATAGAGAGCTTTTTTGATTAATATACTATATTGTAACTGATCTTTTGAAGATAGGATCACGATCCTAAAGAGCACATAAAGCTTCATCAGCGTAACACATATTTTTCATTGTAAGCTCTAAGTTAACCACTTGGCCTTAAGAGTTAAGATAGGAACCATGTTTATCAATTAGTAATGTTATCTCAGCTAGCTTTTGAGAGAGCGTTACCATATTATGCTCAACAAGATTATATGCTGATTGGCTAGGTATATATGTTTGAATGGAAAGATAATTAAGATCAAATGCACAAAACATTCTATAATATTGAAAGATATTCTTCATGTGGTGTAAATTTTCATCAGGACTTCCGTCGATTAAAAGAATCCAAATAGGTTTGATCTGACCATCAACTTTTAGTATCCCATCAAAATAACTGTTTTTTGTCAATGAATTTAGATCACTTATATGAGAAATTGAGCTTATGCCAATTTGATATTGCAGACGTATAAAAATCAAAAGTTGGCCATTATGAAAAGAGTCATTTGTATCGCTTGAATTAATAAGTATATTATATAATTACTTAAAAGAAATTAAGTTATAAAAGAATATTATATTTATTATATTAAAGAAGCTTTGTAGGTAACATTTAAAATTCATAGAATTAAGCTTTTTAATGAAAATTATATGAGAGAATAAATAAAATATTAAAAAACTAGTAGTAGCATTAGAAAAATTTATAAAGATTTTTATAATACAGTTGATTCTAATGAAACCTATTTATTTTTAATCATCAAGAAGATTTTTATATCTGATAAAGAATAATTAAGAAAGAATATAATGTAGTATTAAACGATACTAGAAATAATATTTGATAAAAGTTACTTATTATCTAAGATAAATACTGATACTATTGATAAATAGTATTTAAATCTTATTAAGATATTAATTTCTTTTGTGATTTTTTATGATTTTGTTATTTTATTAATTGTATTTTAATATATTTTAACTAATATAGGATGATAAAAATATTAGACAATCAGATGCAGATTCTAAAAATAATGATGTTAAAGAAAGAAATAATCAATATAATGATGATTAATTTTTATTAATTTATTATTATTTTTAAATATAGTAATTATACGTCAATTAAAATTTTTATTTTTATGTATTAACTAAAATTTTTATTTTTTATGTATTAATTAAAATTTTTATTTTTATGCATTAACTAATAAATAAGATATATATAATTTAATATTAAAATCTATTTTTTATATAATTTTGATTAATATTAGTTAATATACAGTCAGTGTTAGTTGTTATAGTATTTGTTATCTTATATTTTGAAGTATCAACTAACATTAGTATTATTTAATATTAAGATTAATATCTTTCAAAACTTTTTGATATTACAATTCAATAATATCTCATTTAATGACTATTAAAAAGCTTTGTGCAAAAATTTTATCATTTAATAAAGCAATATATATTACTATTTTTATATTATCAGTTATTTTATTAGATATTCTATTATTAGTCTTATACAATCAAATCAAAAAAAACTAAAAATAATATATTTTTTGAAAATAATATTATTTTAAAAGAATTAATAAAATCAAATGCTAAACTTATTAGACTTTACTTTAATAATATTATTTATAATTAGTCTTATATTAGAGAAACTTATAATAAAAATTCATCAGTTTATAATGATCTTGATATTATAATGGTAAATGTGTTACTAATTATTATAATTATTATTAATAACTATTTAATAATTTTAGAATAAAAACCATTTTTTTTAAGAAAATTTTCTATTAAATTAATAATGGCTAGATCTTAATTAATAAAACTAATATTTTTTATTATATTAAAAAAGGTAAGATTTATTTTTAAAATTCTCACATTTTTCAATAATTTATAAATTGTAAATCATTATTAATATAGGTTGAAATATTCATAATAAAGGTATACGAATTTGTTTAATTGGTAATTTTATTATATCAGTTAAATACTTTTAGTATTTAAAAGAATTATATGAAAGCAAATCAGGATTAACAAATGAAGTATTAAATCTAAAAAATAAATAAGCTGATAAACTTATCAAAAGATATTTTTCTTTTAATGTATTAAATAATACATAATTATATATATATTTTTTATTTATTAATATATAATAGTAAATTAAGTCTAATTTTTTTAATTTTTAACTATTGTTTAATATGCTATTAAATATAATTTTATAAAGATATTTTATATTACTTTATTGCAGGATTATTATTTAAACCATAGAAATCATATACAATAGATTACTTAAAAAGAATTAGATTTATATAGGTGATAATAATATTCTTTATAATAATATATAACTACTAAAATTCTAAATGAGTTGAGTCAAATCGAGTTTAAAGATCAGCTTTAATTAACTCATTTTTTTTAAGTTGAGTCAAGTCAAATTTATTTTATAAAATCTTTTAATTTAACTTGATTTAAATTATATAAATTTTAAACTCAATTCAATTTGATTTGACTCAAGTTTAACTTGACTTGATTTTGATTTGAATTTATTTGAACTGAGTCAAGTTCAATTAAGTTTCAAGTAAATTAATTTATAAACATTTAAATATAAAAAATTATTTTTAAAAAAAACTACTAAAAAAATAAATTTTATTATTTTTTAAAATATAATATGATCTTTGGTTTAAATCATAATAACAAAATAATAATAGTAATAAGAATAATAATATAAATTACAGTTTTAATAATAGTAGTAATGAAAAAACTTTGCTAAAAATTAAAAATATTAAAAAATATTAAAAAACGAAAAATTAAATATTAAAATAAAAAAATTCAAAAAAATAAAAATAAATCAAATAATTAAAAAATCAAAAATAATATACAAAAATAAAAAAATTCAAAGAAAAAAAAAGAAAATAGAAAAAAATAATGAAAAAAAGAAAATGAAAAAAAAGACAAGAAGAGGAAGAAGAAAAATAAAAAAAATAAAAAATAAAATCAAAAAAATAAAAAAATAATACAAAAACAAAAAAAACCAAATATAAAAATAAAATAACAAATATAAAAACAAATAAAAAAATAAATATAAAAATAAAATAACAAATATGAAAACAAATAAAAAATAAATAAAAAAATAAAAAAATAAAGACAGGAGAAATGAAGAAATAAAAAAATTACAAAATGAAAAAAAAAAAAAAAAAAAAAAAAAAAAAAAAAAAAAAAAAAAAAAGGAAGGGAAAATAAAAATTTTGTTTATTTACGATAAAAAAAAAATTAAAATTTGTTGATATATAAAGAGTGTGAGGTGAAAAAAAAAAATTATATATGAAATGTTTATTAAAAAAAGCAAAATGAAGACAAGCAGGAAAAAGCAGACATTAATCCAATATATGATTTCAAAAATATTACCTCTTATAGCCTTTTCTTTTTAAAAATTGTGGGCTTATCAGGTGAACTATATTGTCAACTTAGAATGGGGTTGATCTGACCTACGATAATTTTGAATAAATTCGTACATTTTGTGCCGACAAAACAAAAAACTTTACATCAATAATTGTAAAACAAAAGGCTTATTCTAATAAACTTTCCAAAATTAATCACAACATTATAATACATGTCCCTTCAGAAGGTTTACCACACAGAATTTATAGGTAGATGTATTACGAAATTGTGCACATAATCTCACCACCTTACATGAACATAACCATTCCATTGTGAAAGGATTTGATTAATTCAAACGCTTCATTTTTTTTTTTTTTTTTTTTTCTTTCTTTCTTTTCTTTTTCCATTGTTACTACTTTACGCCATTATGAATATTGCCCTCCTGACCTTTTATTTAAAAGATACACAAAAAAAAAAAATATGGTAACAAATCTCAATTTTGGTTAATCAATTGGAAATCGGTTAACCTTCTGATGGTGTAAATACACTTGATTGCAACACAAACGTTTTGTTATTGTACTAATTAATAACCCATAAGCAATTAGCGTTCTCATTTCAGAAATCAAATCCCTGATCTGCAATACACGATATCAATTTTTTTTCTAGTTTCGTACAAGTTTTAAATTGTATCACAAGAAAAAAAAAATTCCGTGTACAACATGATATTACAAAATAACCGCGCCACATTCCACGCACTCGTGCAAATATTGTTTCATGTTTTAACGAAATGAACATATTGTAGCACATGTCTCAGATCGAATATCCGAAAAAGGATAAACGATATTCGAATCTCAATATCATAAACTCCAAAGTTTGAAATAAATACATGTTTGCTTATTAGCCGGTGGGCAATATTTCTCGAATGGAAGTTCTCTCAAGGGAGCGTAAGGACATTCATAAATAATCAACTTTACAAAGCTGAAGTTTGATATTTTTTGAAAAAGAATAAAAAAACCATTCACCATTGTACCATTTTAAGATCATTTCGTAAATCTAGCCAATATTAGTACAAATAATTTTATCAATTGTATTTAAAGGTTTCAAAGAGGGATTAGATCCATTCATATAAATAAGGATTGTGTTCGTTCTAATAATGATTTATATTATTAAAAGACGGAACTTTTTTGTGCGTTTACTTTTAATTCTCAATAGCTTCGTTTCATTATGACATATTCGCGTCCTTGATTGTGATGAAGTTTTTTGGAGTGTTATAATTAAATTATTTGAGAGTGAACGTTTCCTTGGAGAATTAAGTTCTGACAAAAAAACTCTGGTATAATACTATAAATAATTCGGCTTTTTAATAACATTTTAAGGTGTTGTAATTTAAAGTGTTCTAGTTGGTATAGATTTCATACGATGACAAATAAAATAAAATATTATATTTTTCTTTTAAGAAACTTCCCGTGGAGAATCTAGGAACGAAATAATGTATTGTTTGAATTAGAAATTGGAACATTTAACATTTTAGTGTAAACTTACGAAAAATTTACGAAGGCCTACATAAACTTACGCAAACTTACATCGTTTGACGTGTTGTTGTTAAATCACAATACTTTATGTAAGTGTAAAGTAATTTTTTTTACAGAAAAGTATAGAAAAGAATCAGAACTTACAAGTCGATTGTTCGTAAATGATGAAAATAAATTCTAAAATTTAATAGAACTCAACCATTAGATTCATATTTAATATACTGTAATTGATATTAAGCATTAGTCTTTTATTCGAAAATATATTTCTTCGAATTGGCTTAATAGAAGGATGATGTTACTACTGCTCTAGTCCGTTAAGCAACTTTTAAAGTAATCGAATTCAAGAAAGTATAATCATCATAATGCATTTTATTTAAATATTTCCAAATATTTTCTTTTTTACATTGACGCCAATGAAAAGGCATGTTTTCCATTTCCTCAAACATTTCACGTCAATTTACCTGTATTCAGTTAAAATATTTATGTTTTACTTTGGCGCAGCATAGTTATTGTTTCTGCGCCGTAATCAAGTGGCGAATAACATCGGATCCCATAGAGACTTCAAACTCCTTAGTTAAAATGCTTATAATGGAATGGTGTCTCAGGTTCATGCATTTTTTTTTTTTTTTTTTTTTTTTGACAAAAATGAAGTAGGTATACGCACTTGCATTCTTTTATAACTAAATTTGTATGAAAATTTGGCCAAATACGGAAACAATGACCATTTTAAGATAAATACAATGAATTTTTCACACTTGCTCCTTTATTTCTTTTATTTCTTTTAAATTTCTGGAAAAAAAAAAAAAAAAAAAAAAAAATGTATTATCAAGATGATAATGGAAATGAATTTGGAGAAAATATACCTTATCGCAAAGGAAAAGCGATTCAACTTGTTAAATATGAGAAAGGTATAAATGATGAGATTGGAACGATAACGTTAATTAAAGAAGGTCTTAAGATCATTCAAGATATTGAAGAACCCGTTGCAATAATTTCAATCGGTATCTAATTTCTTAACCTTTTTTTTTTTGTTTTATTTTTTTTTATTCTTGTTAATATTAAGTGGTTACGTTAAAAATTTTTTTCTTATTATTATCATGAAAAAGTTGGGTCATATCGTAGAGGAAAATCGTACTTTGCAAATGTTTTACATGGAAGGCATGACGGTTTCGAACTCGGTTCAAAAGTAGATAGTTGTACCAAAGGAATTTTCATGTGGGATACGCCATTTCTTTACAAAGATCACAGAGTCATCGTATTGGATTGTGAAGGAATTGATGACCCGAAACAGGATGAAATTTGGGCCAAGAAATTATTTATATTATGCCTCGCGATCTCTTCTACTTTTATTTATAATATTAATGGTATCGTTGGTAGGGATGATATTGGAAAGTTATTCATGATGACTGATTTAAGTAAATTTTTGGCAAAAGGTGAAGAGAATGAAAAGGATTACTTACCAAGACTTGTCGTGTTATTGAGGGATTTTGGATTGGAATGTCCTGATGATTTTAAGGAATATTTTCTGGATAAGTTGACACAAGTTGATCCTGATGGTAAGTTACATTTTTAATGAAGATTTTTTTTTTCTTTTTGTTTTAAAATAAAAATAAATGATTTTTGATCTTCGATTTTCGATTTTGACGTAGCCGCTGATGGGATCTTAAATCATTTTGAGGATTTTGATGTTTACGCTTTGCCTGTTTGTATTTTTTTTTTTTTAAAAAAATCTTTTGTTAAGAATACCTTTCTAAAAAATTTCTTTATTAGCATCCAGGGTGTAAAAAAAAGGCTCTTCATAATTTAGAACAAATTAAAACGTCCCAACTTGATCCAGATTTTGTTGCTCAAACTTCAGAAACGATCTCCTATATCTACGATACGATTTCCACCAAACAAATCAATTCCAAGCCATTGTCCGGCATTTTATTTTCCAAATTCTTGAAAGATTGCATTCAACACATGAACGCGACCACTTTAAACGCGTTATCGTTACCTACACATTACACTTCTCTCATCAAATTTATGTCAAATTTAGCCAAAGATATGGGAGTCTCTTATTATTATGACAAGATGACGAAATTTTCAGATCGTTTTCCCAAAGATTGGGATTCCTTTGATTACGAACACACCATAATATTATCCGATGCTGATTTTAGGTTTACCGAGAAGTTAATTGGAAATTATCACCAAACTACGGATGCCAGGGAAGAGTTTAATAGCTTGATTGAGAAGGAAAAACAAAAATTCGTTAAAATGAATTCTGATAACATAAAGAATTATAATTTGAATTTGGCAAATAGTTTATGGCGAGTTCATATTAAACCCGGATTAACTGCTGATTATCTGTTTGAGGTGAAAATAAAATAATTATACGTTTATATTCTCTTTTTTTTTTTTTATATTTATTTATTAATTTGTTTATTATCATCATTAGGATTATAATCAATTCGATGTTTCATTAGATAATTTTATGCAAGAATATACCAATAAGTCACTTCAAAGTCCAGAAGCGATGGAAATATATACGCAATTTAAACATCAAGAAACGGAAATCGCACTAGATACATTAAAAAAGATGTTTGAAATGAGAGATGTTATTAAGTCTACAAAAGACGCTCACGAAGAATTAATTAACCAAATTAATCAATATAAAGAAAGACTAGATCAATTGTTAGATGAAAATATTCAAGATGAATCTGATCATAATAAAAGAATTGAAGAATTTGTCTCGACGATTGAAAATCTTGAAGTTCGATTATCTCAGATCAATACCTCCGACAACTAGTTACGAACCATCAACAATCTATTTCAATTCGAATATACTCAAATTTATTTATTGAATCGTGTAATAAAATAATAAAATGGTGATTTAATCATGAGATTTCGGATATCGTATGTCGTCTGCATTAATTAACCATGTTATGAGATTTACAAGAAACGTGTGTTATAAATCATTCGTTAGAAGAAAGGTTTTATAAATCTTTTTCTTTTTAAATAAAAACAAACCCGAGCTACATTTATATAATATTTACAAAAGTATTAATTCACATAAAAAGCATGGTCTATACGACTGGAACAATATTAATGGTAATGATTTCACCCATTATAACGTTTACTCCTTTGATGGGATTCACCAGAATGGAATTCCCATCTTTTTTCCATTCAACCTTGCCTATTGGGGAAATATTTACAATAAATCCTTTACTGTAATGGTACGTTTCTTGAATCTTTATAATAGTAGGTTTCGTAATGGTTGGATTTATTTTATAAATCAAACTAAATTCATTTTCATCAAATTTCATGCTAATAGTATTTCCCGAGACAGCCTCTGCAAAGGTTCTGGAATATATTGATGCAACGTCTGGTCTGATATCACCCGATGCCGGATCAATTAAACCATCCCCCAATAATTGTCTTGTTAATGGATAAAAATCTTTATATTGCCATCCTATCCATGATTGTAAATATTGATCGGCTGCTTGGATGATTTTAAGTAAACCCGGGAGATTCTTCCCACCGTCATAAGCAGCTTCAAATTCTGTTAGCTGATGACAATAAAAAAAAAAAAAAAAAAAATAAATAAATAATCCGTATAATCTTTTCTAAAAAAAAAAAAAAAAAGTGATCAGAACTAGTTACCATTGTTGCACCACCTGTTCGATTAAGATCTTCTATATGGACTTGAAGATCAATATGAGGCGGTTTTATTCTAACTTCTCTATAATAATGATAACCAAACGCGCTTCGATTTTTATAATCGGGACCTCCCGGTACATGATCAAATCCATTACCAAATATATCCCACGTAACCCCCGTATAAAATACGATGCTATTATTATCAACTTTACGTACTTCCGCGCTGATCGCATCCCAAAATGGTCCTAAATTTTTACGAACGTTTACTTTGAACAAAAAATTTAACGGTTACCATCTTATCATAGGCGGGGAGGGAGGGTAAATTTCAAAAGTTAAAAAGAAAATAAAAAGGGGAGCTTACTTCGTGGTATCCAAAGGCCAATATCTTCATGAGTATCACCAGGCCAAGGTTCATTAAGTAAATCATATCCAATCAGACTTTTACTATCTTTAAATAACGAAGCGATCTTTACCCACTGAGCAGCGAATGAATCTCTTAAACCATCAAAATTATCATATAACCTTTGCCATGCTTCATTCACCGCATTTGAAAAATAAAGTAATGCCCAATTTACTCTATCACACGTTTTCTTGTCCGGAAGTCCTGTCATTGGATCATATACTGCTGGTGGGCCTATCGGAAGCGGAAATGCCCATGAATCATCTGTTCGAACCGCCCATCTTGGGAACTTTTATCATGAAAGTAAAGAATGAAGGGTCAGAAAAAGGCGGGTGGTGTTTCCCTTTTAGAAATCGGGGTACTTACGCCTTCTCCGCAGAATAAGTCGCTCATTACGTCCTTTGATACATAAACCGAAAAGAAGACTTTTTTTTTTTAATTTAACGAAACAAATCGCCCATGTTGATTAAGCATCTCTTTTTCTCACCTGATGAGAATCTAGCATCACGTAAATTCCGTAATCGCTACACTTATCCACAATATTTTTTATGATATTTAAATAAGTTTCATTATATTTTCCTCGTTCCGGTTCAACTCCGACCCATAAAACTCCAAGTCTAATAATATTCATATTAACGCTAGCCAAGATCTAATAGAATCAGAAGTTTTCAATATTTTTCTCGATTTTTATTGCTATATTTAGCATTCACGATGTCATTTACCTCCATGTCTTTCTCGGCAAACGAAGTCACCGGATCGAATGCATCAATTTTAGGATGATATGGGAATCCTTTATAAACCTTTCAACAAAATAACAATAAAGTACTTTTAATATATATAATTTTTTGTTTCTTCTGACTCGAGTGAATTTTCAAATACCTACAACATTGAGTCCACGAAAGAACCTCTGTCTACCGAATTCATCAATATATTTATTATTTTCATCGATCCCAACAATCTTTGATATGGGTTCCGCAGCGCGTGCTATGATTACATGGCATAACGATGCGATCGCGAAAATCGTTAACATTCGTTTGATAAACATCCTTAAATTTTATCAAACTTGAAATGTAAATTTTATTTTATTTTATTTTGGGAGGGGGGAATTCCGTTACGAATGGTTTATTTTGTCATTCGAAATAAGCCATTTATTTAATTTCAATTTTTTTTTTTCTGTGACTTAGTAGGTAGGTGGCTTCAATGAACATGTAAGCAAATTTTTTTTTTCTTTGCAACGTCCAAGCGATTTCGCAGTTTTGGATATGGAGGCTTGTTTAAAAAAAAAGCCATGATGAATGATATCAGTGTTTTTGGAATTCAAGGCTGCGCAAAAAAAAAAAAAAAGGATAATCGAAATCTTACGAAAAATGGAACTGGAATCAAAGGTTGGGCGTTTGGCCGGCCAAAATATACATCCAAAGTATAGTAATTTATAAAAAAATACAAAGTACAATAAATGTCGACTTTGTGCAAAAATTGAAACTAATAGACGGCTCGGGACGTTCTAATTATTGGTTTTTCCAATGAGGTCACTAATTTTGATTGTTGATTTCGCCGATCGGCCAAAAACGGCCGGATCATTGAACTAACGTAATAACATTCAGAATGAACCCCTCAAATAATATGAAAAAAAAAGGAAACGCGTTCCTCTCTCCTTTGTCGATCGTATATACTGTATTAGGACCGCAGTAAAAGAATGTGTGCTGCGGCAAAATCGGAAGTAACACCTTCTTTTTTTGCGCATGCGCCAAGGATTTAACTTGGTTCATGCAACATTTGGTATTTAAAGATATTATATGAAGATAAATATAGTAAAGTTCCAATTACAAACCGACTGTTACAAGATTAGGCTCGTTTTTTTTTTTTTTTTTTTTTTGTAAAAGATGCAAGTTCTTGTTTGGGTTTCATTCAAGTTTAGAAATCATTATGATGAAGTTTGATCTTCAGCAGGAAAACTTGTTTATTTTTGGGTAGTCTTACATATTGAAATACAATAAGTGTTTTTGGAATGAATTCCTTAGATTTGACGATACTGTAAGTTTCCCAAAATCCATTTACGCCCTTGTTATGAAACTTCACATCTGCACGGATCAGCCATGATTTTCTTTTAGCATTTTCGAAAGTGGTTTCTTTTATATTTGTTTGTATTTTGCTTTTAATAGAAAATACAATCCGGTTCATCTTGGCCTAATGATAATACCTGTTTAAACAGGAGAACAAAAGTTTTTTTTTTTTCTTTTTAGAAAAAAAAAAGGAATTCATGCATATACAGTATCAAAATAATTAAGTTACCAAAAATCGTATCATTTTTCATTTTATTTACAATACAATCACGTTCGCAATGATTATAAATCAACGATCTTATCTTTGCCGTCCAAACGGCTCAACCGGCTGGGGTTTATAATACAATGAGATTCACGTGTTAGAATAATCACAATACCCTTACACTCTAAAGTTGCCAATCTAAACCTATTTTAGATTAATGTCTAAGCTCCCTTCACCTGCGTTTACGCGCATGTGACTACCATGAATCAATCATTTTGCCCAACATCCCAACAATATTTGGTGTTGTTTTTGTACACAAAAAGGTTGGTTTGCTCAGCCGAAAAAAAATTCCTGATTATTTTAATTCCTTCGAAATCTCTTAACCTTAACTTTTCCAAATCAATCTTTATTCACGGAGAAAATCTCACATCACACGTACCTTAAATACATCACATAACCTCAAGACTGACAATCTTTTTGAAATGATCAAGTTTTTTGCTGATGATCTATTACGTACTCGATGATGAGATCATACATCCTAGATTAGATCAGATTTCGCAAATCGTTTTACGAATGATGAAACGAGCTCACTCGACACTTTAAAAAGAAAAAAATTTTTTTTTTTTTTCTCTTTAGGCATCAATCAAAAAAAAAAAAAAAGACGTGGGGAGTTTTTTTTTTTTTCAAATATATTTTTTATTTATATTTATATATATTTTTTTTTTTATCAAAAAATAAAGTCATTAACATTCATATGAATATTCATCATATAAAAATAAGTAAGGATTGTGTTTTTCTTGTTTAAACGATCATCATTAATTAATATTTTTACTAACTAATTGAGTAAATCAAGCTAACTACAATTAATTGAGATACCATTACATCCTTAACATTATAATGTAAAAAGTATATCATTAGATTAAATTAAAGGTTTTATAACTGTACAAAGAAAGGAATATTTAAAAAAAAAAAGTTGGGGAGATTATAATTATGTAAAAGGTATTATTTACTGTGTATATATATTTAAATAAAAATCTCTATAAATTAATTAAACATCCATAAATTCCGGATGAAGTTTCAAATCGGGAAATTTTCCCAACATATTAGCCCACTCACGTAAAGTACCTTCGTCCAACATATCATTGGTTCGTTTGCAATTCCCTTTAATATCAATATGTTTGTTGGTGAAATTATTTATTTCCCCATCTTCATTCATATCCTCATCAATCTCATCATCAAAAAACTCTTGTAACGATGTCGACGATTGTTTTTGTTTTAACGTATTCATGTCCTTGATACTCGAAACTTCCTTTTCTCGATGGTAGTAACATCTCGAAGAGGAATTGGAGTATATCGATGAGAAGGACGAATGTGATGATGAGCTTGACGAATCGTTTGTTGGTTCGGGTATGATTTTTCGAATGAAAGCACCTGTGCGTTTCATTGCGTTACTAGCCGCCGGATGAAACAGGAACAATTGAAAAACGTGTGGCATGGCCCTAAACGACGAAAAAAGTAATAAAGTTTTTTAATAAACGTTCGTTAAATTTTATATTCATTGAAATTGCATATGACGATAACTTACTCGTAAATGTTTAGAGAAACCTTTGTCGGTGGGAACGCTCGAACTCCTGGTTTTTTGCACTCGAAAACTTCAGGATGTGTTTTCGATGCTTTATGAGAAAATAAAATTGCCTCATCCCTCAGCCTTTCTCCATTTCCACACGTCTAAAAGTCATGAAAGAAAAAAATAAATAAATAAATAAATAAATAATCTCTAAATGATGAGTGTCCCAATCGGGGAATTGCACAACAAGCCACGAATACGTACGATGAAAATTTCACCTAAACCTCCCAAATCATCAGCAAGAATTGGAGATACATAAGGTATGGATAAAGCGGAATTATAGGCATAATATTGAACCCTCTCTAACCTTTCCTTTACGTTGGTATAATCCTTTATCGGATTAGCAGGTGACGCTTTATTTACAAAACCGTTCGGTATATAATCGGTTGAAGCGTTTGAAAATATCGAAGGCAAAGAATGAAAAAGATCGACCCAAGGAGACCAACATGCTGCGCCAGCAGGTTGAGGAAGGCCAGCGTCTCGAAGTACGAGCATGATTGATAAGGCTAAACCACCTCCGGCAGAATCACCCATTACAACAATATTTTTTGGGCTTATCGGATCAAACCCGGCATCAGCGGGAGGTTGTATTAAATAAAAATATGCGGCCAAAGTATCAACGACAGCGGCGGGAAAAGGAGATTGAGGTGCAAGCCTATAATCAAAACTAAAAGCCCTAGCGGCGCCAGCTTTAGCGACCCTTTGTATTAAAAACCTATGCTGAGCGGCACTTCCCATGAAGTAAGCACCACCATGTATATAAAGAATTACACGATCCGCGGACGTTATCTTTTTCCTATTTTTAGCCTCAATCCATTCCCCTTTGATTGGATTTTGTTTCATCGGATCTTCTTTCCATCTCCAACCGACTTTCTCTTCTTGACCGCTTAATAAACCTGCCATTATATCTTCAGCTTGTGAACGACATGTTTCTGGTACTATCGCCTTTTTTATAGATATGGAAGGTGGAGAGGGTATATGAGCTTTTGCAAGTAATTTTTGTTGTTTTTCAATTGTCTTATGTTTTCCTCGTTGAAGAATTCCGCGAACCATTGTGATAGCTAAATGTAGCTTTAAATCCCAATTTGAATCGGGGATATCATTTTTAAAATGCTTAAACACCGTGCTAAGGAACTTTGGGGTCAACGTAGCAATATCTCTAGGATCTACAGTCAATAAACAAGGTGCAATCCCATCTTTATGGCAAGAGTTGGTTGCATATCTGTCGTGAACAAGTGGAAGGTTGGCAATAACAGGTTAAGCGTACATAATAAAAACATTAATGAATATCATTACTTCGAAAGTATATGTATGGCAGTTGTAATTTTAATGATGTTTTTAGTAGGTGTGACAAAACAGTTCGCACGTTTTGAAACGTCCACATGAGTCACACATATAATATATATAAATGTTGTCGATTTTTTATTGTTTTCCATTTACCTTCCGCTTTTTTTTTTCACGTTCTTCATAGAAAAAAAATATATATATATAATATATATCTTTTTTTTGAAATTTTTTTTTTTTTTTTTGAGAAAAATCTGATATGCTGATATGTTTACATTTTGGCGGGCGTGTATCATTCATCTGACCAATGAATGGGTATTTTCCCGCCTTTTGAATATGCATTTTAAAACTTTTACAGTTAGAAGAAATGATGTAAAATTTTAACTGTATATTTTAGTATAGAAATTTAATAAGGACTAAATTAGTAACCAAAAGACAATGGGACAATTTGTCTTCATTCATTTCAATAAGATCGTTTTTTAATATCTTATATATTTTATACTACAGATTCTAATTTCTGTATATCACTTGTGCCAATGCATTCCTTGCTCATGAAAATTCTTTTGATGGCTTTGGAATTCTTTTTTGCAATCCAAATTCATATTGCCAGCATTTTGACGGAATCACATTATCATTATGTATGCACAAAGAAAAAAATTTTTTTTTTTTCTCTCAACCATCTCATCTCTTTAAAACTTTATCAAACAATATAAACCTTTTTGAATGTTAATGACATCAATAGACTCCTTTTAAGTTTGTATAACGCTTGCATTCCGGACAATATATTGCGGTTGAATGAAAAGATATGCGTTGCACAATATGATAATGGTCACATTAAAAAAATTTTTTTTTTTTTTTTCATTAATCATTACACTTAACTATTTACGTGTATTGAGTTTCTATTTCGCTGATCGTTGTGTATAAAAATAAATTTAACTCTCTTACAAGTAAATAAATCTACCGCGGTAATGCATGCTCTCATAATTATGTTACGTGTCTCGTGAACACTTGGGCAAAGAAACATTGTCACAACATCATGGTACGAAGGATAATCACAATTCAAATCATATATCTATATCTAAATGATCTAAATGAAATTTTTTTTTATTTTATTTTTTTTTTTTTTTCCTGTACTCCACAATCAATATTTGCCCCTCCGCAATAAATAAATCCGATTTCTGTACTCCATAATAATAACGATCTATTTCTTCCTTTTTTTTTTTAAAAAAAAAAAATTTACTAAATGATATCGGATTATCAATGTAATTTTTTATTTTTTTTTTTTTTTTATATAACGTCAAATATGTCAGTTATGCTGCACAATAACAATTTTATCCATATTATATGCGTATCACACATAGATTAACGACGGAAAAATTATTTACGAATAGTTTTCGTTTTTTTTAATTTTAATTTTTTTTTTAATTTTTTTTTTTATGAAGCTCCTGCATAATTTATTCAATAAATTCTTTAATTTATTTAATAAATCTAGACTATTTATGTTGCATTAGAAAATAGTCCTCATGAATTTTAATCGTATTATTTGGATTGCCGTCGGCAATGACGAATAACAGGTGCCCAAAGAACTTGATCAACTTTTGCCAATCGGTAAATGACAAAAACCTTCTTAATTGTAATCCAGGCCGAAGATTATGAATCTTTCAATAGAATCGGAGGAGAACCCGGAACGGAAGAATTCCTGGAAGGGTTGTAAGCAACTTTACTGGTGGCATCCTTTTTATTGGATCAACAAATTGCTGCGCATTTTCGGATCAAAAAGAATACTTTTTATGGTAACATCACGGGTAAATCGCCGTATAACTTCATGTCTTTTTGCCACCTGAAGTGGCACATCCAACCAATCAAATTTGCATCGATCGTTAGTGAAGTCGCCGAATTATCGTGAAGATACGGTATTAATGATCCGAATCAGTTAATTATTTTTTTTTAGCGAACCTATAGATTTGTTTTTTTTACCGAACTCGAGGTTCTTTTTATGATCAACAAATTTAAACTTTTTATTAAATGATTAAAATTTAAAATTTAATATAGAATCTAAAATAGCATGTGCTGCTGCTTCTCCTGATGTTTATAATGATTTATTTTCTCTCTAAATCGTTGGTGAATTTTTATGAAGTAATATTTACACTTAATTACTTGAAAGAATAATTCTTTGATTCTTGAAACCTTTTACTCATGTTTTATCTTATCATTTAGTTGAACATCTTCTGGTTATGTATAGTGAAAGTGAGATGGAATAATAAACAAGTAGAAATATAATGAGAATATATACTCTTAACTTTTATAGTTTGGGTACATATACGTTTTTTATAATAACTTAATTTAGTGTTGATCTATAACAAATCATATATACGAATATAAAGTAATAACTCTAAAAAGTTAGAACCCATATAAAAGATAGGTCTATTCAAGTTCTTTAATTATTATATAATAATTAAAGCTATTATAATAATCCTATATTAAAAATGTAAAAATTGTTTTATAAATTTACAATAGTATAAATTATTATACAAACAAATTCTTCAAATGTAATCTCTTTAAATACATAATCTATATATTTAAATCTTATTTAAATTTAAGTATATAAAAATAAAAAAATTTTTAAATATACCTATTCTTTAAATACATATTTTTTTTTTATTTTTTACTATAATTCTAAAAAAAAAATGCATTTAAAATTATAATTTGCAATAATTTAATTTATTAATATATTTACAAATATACAGTAACACTTAAAAATATTACATCGCTTAAATAACAAATTTTTAAAATGACTAAAATACTTTACAAGTAATTTGAATATTTTTACTTTCTATTCTTTATTTCCCCTTTTACTCCTCTCGCTTCTTTTTTTTTTCTAAAATAAATAATCTTTTTAATTATTTTTTATTTTTATTAACAAAAAACGCTGATAATAAAAGGTAATAGCAAATATAAATGATCTTATTGGACTCATTAAAGATATATTATCTTTCAGTTTTATCTCTGTATTTATCAGCATAGCAGATATACTTATATTACTATATTAATTATTTTGCTCATTATATAATTAAATTATCATATTATATAAAATTAGTCAATCCAAAATTCAAAGTTTCAAGTGAAATAACATATGATTGTGCAAACATTACAAATTAAAAAATTTTATATTTTGAACTATAGTCTCACTAGACTCCTGCAAAGTATTTTTTGTCTGAATATAATTAAAGGATAAATTATGACTTAGGAGCTTTTCTGATTCACGTATAGCTTCATCTGCTTTAATATAATCCTTTTTGATTAAAGCAAATATATTATATGAGATGTCTAGGGTGAAGTTTTGATAAAAACCCTCTGACTGAAATCTCAAATAAATCAGAACTTTAAATAGATTTAGGCTGGTCCTGAAGGGAGCGCTTTATTAATTTCTTTATTTTTTACTTTTCTTGCGCATTCATCTCATGAAATGGATCTAAAGATCCTGAAATTAGATGATTATTTTCTTTATCTTGCGGATTATTCTCTGAAGATGTGACTGATAAGATGAATTGTACCTTCTTAAACTTCTCAAAAAGTAGTTTTCATTTTGCTGTGATTGCTCATAATCATTTCATATATCATGAATACGATTTTTATTAATATAATATTCTTTTACTATCATGTATACTGGAACTTTATTTTTGAGATGTCTAATTTCTTCGATTTGGCCAGGTGTTAAAATAATAACACTCCGCCGATAATGAGTTTTTAAAATTGAGGTAGACATACTCTTTATATATTTAAGATGATGTATTTAGATGTATAAAAAATATAAAAAATCAATATTTATCATTTTAGATGAATAATAAAAATTAGAATTTAGAAGATATCAATTAAGTTCAAGTACTTCAACTATTTTCAACTAAACAACTATTGGTGAACTAGAAACTACCACTGCATCTATTTTCGTAAAAAATCTCATAAATACATTTAGAGCAACTGAATCTAAGAAGGTCACTTTTAAATTGACTAAAAGTAACCCTAATCCTTTTCAATATAAGAATCGTTCAAGTATAAATCCCTTGCCAAGTACAAATGTAAGAAGTTTTAATCTCTTCTTTAGATTTAGAACTGGAGATAATATAGCTTAACAGAATAGTCAATCATATCAGTGAAGATTAAATACATCTAACACATTTAATATGTCAAATACAGAAAACATAAGATTTGGAATTGCTTTAATCCAACCTATTTCTACTCAACCCGCATTTAATTCAAATATCTTTAATACTAATACTAATTATAATAATTTCCAAATGATATAATTACTTTAACAAATGACTATGATATTATAAACTATGAATGCCAATCCAACAGAAAGTGTAGTCTACGCAAATAGAACAGAACTAAAATTTAGTCAAACCTAATTATTTTCATGAAATAGATAGTAAAGACTCTTACAAGTAACTTGCTTCTTTTGAATGAGCAGCTACAGCTAATTAATAGACTAATAACAAAAAGATAGCTATTATTGCAGGATATTTAAGAAACGCTGCTACCAAATGGTATGATAAAAACTAAGTTAATTTTCAAAACTAAAGCTACCAGGAAGTTAATATAATTTCACCAATCATTTCTTGAATTATTTTGCTAATGCTACTATAAAGAATAAATGAATGACAGATTTAGAATTAATTCATCAACAACTAGGATAAAATGTAACTGACTACAGTCAACTCTTGTTATAACGAACTCTATGTCCTAGACCTCAACTTCACTATAAGGCTATAGTGAAGAGTTTAAG
>CAJVPQ010000272.1:0-32185 GCA_910591825.1 Funneliformis caledonium
AAATTATAATTTATCTTTTATATTTATTTTATCGTTATAAAATAGTTTAGCGTTAGATAGTAATTTCTTATAATTGTATTTTTGTATAAATAGGATAGAAAGTTATCCTTGTAAAAGGGTAAAGATAACAGTAATAACTCAATAGTTTGAGTTTAAGACTTAGAATTCTATATTAAAAATTGTTAAGGATACAAATCTCTACAATAAAGGAATCTCTTTTTAATACTAAACATATTACAAATCCTTCAATGTGTCAATTGTGTTTATCATATTTACAAGTTGTTAAAGTTATTTTTACTCATCTAAAGTATAAACCTAAGGTTGATTATAATAGGACTTATTCCACAGTAACTTAGTAGATTTTTGCATGTTACTTCCTATTATTAAGTCATAGTTATCCTAAATTCGACAAGCTGAGCATAGGGTTAATAATGTATAAATATTTCTGTATTTTTTTTGTTTCAATACTTACAAGATATCAATCTTTTAAGTACTGAACTATATATTATATTAATAAAGAAGTATAATTCATTCAGTATAAAACTTATCCTTTACAAACCCTTCAAAACTGTTATAAATTATTTATGATCTTTTGCATTCATTTGCAATTCCTATCGTTATTGTTCATAAATTTATTATATAATATTATATTAATTTGCTGTATTGACTTAGAGTCTTTGAAGCATAATTACTAAATATCTTCATGTTGATACCATATAAAGTTAATCTTACTGTGATACAAAGATTGACAAATAATCAATGTTATTAACATCATTAGCATTTTTAACTTAATTAATATTTTTATTTTATTTATTTTATTTATATATTATATTATTATTATTTATTATATTATTATTATTATAAAATTGTAATTTATCTTTTATATTTATATTATTGTTATAAAATAGTTAGCGTTAGATAGTAATTTTCTTATAATTGTATTTTTGTATAAATAGGATAGAAAATTTGTTTTTGCAAAAATGCAAAGATAATAATGTAAACTCAATAGTTTAAGTTTAAGACTTAGAATCCTATGTTAAGGATTGCTAAAGATATAAATCTCTACAATAAAGGAATCTTTTTCTAAAACTATACATTTTAAAATCCTTCAATGTGTCAATTGTGTTTATCATATTTATAAGTTATTAAAATTATTTACTCATCTAAAAGAATAAACTTAAAGTTGATTATAATAGAACTTATTCTATAGTAACTTAGTAGTTTCTCGTATATTATTTTCTATTATTAAATCATAATTACTCTACATTCAATGGGCTGAACATAAGGTTAACAATGTTTATTTTGTATTTATTTTATATGTTATTATATTAAGAATAATCTTAACGTAATTGTAAATTCTCACCCATTGTTAACCCTATGCTCAGCCTATCAAACTTAAGGTAACTATGACTTAATAATAGAGAGTAACATATGAGAAACTACTAAGTTACTATGGAATAAGTCTTATCACAATTAATCTTAGATTTATACTTTAAACAATTAAATAACTTTAACAATTTGTAAACACGATAAATACAATTGATACGTTGAAGATTTTTACTATGTGTAATTTAAAAGGAGATTTCTTTATTGTAGAGATTTGTATCCTTAGCAATCCATAACCTTAGATTCTAAGTCTTAAACTTAAACTATTAAGTTATCACTGTTATCTCTACCCTTTTGTAAGAACAAATTTCTATCCTATTTATATAAAAATACAATTATAAGAAATTACTATCTAACGCTAAACTATTTTATAAAAATAAGATAAATATAAAAGATAAATTATAATTTAACATTGATAATAATATAATAAATAATAATAATAAAATATAAGAATAAAATAAATAAAATAAAAATATTAGCTAAATTAAAAATGCTAATGATGTTAATAATGTTGATTGTTCGTCAATCTTTGTGATGCAATAAGATTAACTTTATATGGTATTAATGTGATTCTTTAAGTAATTGTCTTAGTTTTATTTACCTTTTAAGATTTTATTTAAAATTACGAAACTATGTAACACTATAATTCTTTTAATGTCTGTGATTTATTTTATTTCTTTTTATTCCTTTTTATTTCTTTTTATTATTTTATTATATTTAAGTATATATTTTATTAGAATATAGATTTATATTTAATTAATTTATAGTATAGCAAGTAGCTAATCATAATAAACTAATTTTGTATAAATAGAATAACTTTTTTGCTTAAGTTATAAATTAACTTATCTGTAAGTTTCTTACAAATTTTAATAATTATTAATAAAAGAATCAATTTTAAAATCTATATAAATTAACTTTCTTTTTAATGTAATTTCTTATCTAGAATTTGTTATAATACTCTACATAATTTGCTATTGAGTTATCATTACAAGTTTAATTAAATTTACATATGGCAGATTGATACAGTATAGCATAATTTCAAAAAAATTGATAATTTGTTATATTTAATATATTTAATTAAAATTAATAATTTCTCAAAATATACATAATTGCAATAACTTTTAAAAAAATAAAAAAAAAAACTAAAAAAATTAAAATATAATTAAATAAAAAAAATTCTCAATTTTTAATATTTAAGCTAAAAATTAATTTTAAAAATAATATATTTACTTATAAAAAATTAAAATACATGATTATTTTAATAATAATTTAATCATTATTACTTCAATTATATTGATATTTTAATTATTCTTTGCTTCTTTGCTTAATTAATATTATTCTGATTAGATAAATAATTTAAAGTATATAAAATGTTATTTTTTTTATAAATAAAGATTAAAATTTTATTTTATAAATTTATCAGTTTTATATATTTATTAAATTGAGTATATTTTATATATTTAACTAAAATTCTATATATCAAATTTGCAAATCATTAATTTTGAGAATCTTTAAAAGTAAAATAGCAAAAAAGAAAGATATCTGAATAATATAAAATATATCTTACGCATAATCATAAATAATATATCAAAAAAAAGACAAAAAAATCAATAAAAGAAAGAGGTCTATCTTTTAAAAAATCATAAATAAAAAATAAAAAAGAAATAGAGTTAACTAAAAAATATGATATGCATCTTACCTATTATAAATATAAGTATATAGAGTATAATTATATAAAGTGTCATTATAGATAAAGCTATCAAGAAACAACAAAACAAACTACAAATATCAATAAAAATGAATATTAACTTTTGCAGAAATTCTTTATTAAAATGATTAATATTTAGTATAAACTTTATTTTGTATATAATAAATAGATCTATTAATAATGTTAGTTACAGAAATATATTATTATTGCTATATAAAAAAAAGTTTTCTAAAAATAATAATATAAACCTATAAAATGTATCTAAAAAATTATGAGACCTTAGAAAAATAGAAGAAATGTTAATTATTTCACTATAAAATTAGTATATATACTTCACAATGAATAATAAAAATATCATAAATTTTTCAAGATATAAAATAAATTTTAATTCAACTTTTACATTATCCATTATTATTAGATATACTCATTATAATAAATAATTTATCAATATTTAAAGATTTTAATGTATAGTGTAATAAAGTAACTAGAAGATTATTATAATTAAAAAATAATCATTATCATGCTAATATAATCATAAATAAAAAAATTCTTCAATTTTACCTAAAGATAGTTCTGTCATTAATATGCTTCTATAGCTTTATCAAGATAATCAAATAATTGATGAAGATTTAAATGACTAAAAAAAATAGAAATGACATATTAATGTATTCCTTTATACTCTTATTTTTTAAAAATAATTATAAAGAAGATATCATTAATAATACACTTATATATATATAAGATAATAATTTTTACATGATATATCAGAAATTGATAATGCTTTTATCAATAAATTTCAAACTATAAAGTTCATTATAAGTACATTTTTAACTTTTTATCTAACTAATTATACTAATCTTTATTAAAATATATAAAAAACATCAAACTAGTAGAGAATTTCAAATAGATTTAATATAAAATACCTAGCATATATTATTAGTAGAAAATCTTAAATGATCTCACACTATAGTAAATATATAAAAGTAATATATATTAAATATGTAATATATGTATCATTTAATCTACTTTATAATACATGTATTAAATAGTTTATCTTTCATTATATATATTATATAGTTTCTTTTTATTACTTATATTATATTATTTAGTTTTTATTATATATATTATTTATAATTATCAAAAAGTATAATATAGTACTAGTTAGCAATTTTATATAATAGACCTGTAAGTTGATTTTGAGTTGATAGAATTTGATCAGATAATTTTCTGAATAAGTTTTAGGATTAGACTTATAACTCTACAGTTTAATAAAATTATTATTTTACACTTTTAACTTTCTTTTTATATTTATTATAGGATTGATCATTGATACTATGTGAAGTTAATCTTACTGTATCACAAAGATTGATAAATAATCAATGTTATTAATAATATTAGCATTTTAACTTAGTTAATATTTTTATTTTATTTATTTTATTCTTATATTTTATAATTATTATTTACTATATTATTATTATAGTTAAATTATAATTGAACTTTTATATTTATTTTAACATTATAAAATAGTTTAACATTAGATAATAATTTTATATAATTGTATTTTTATATAAATAGGATAGGAAATTGTTCTTGTAAAAAGGCAGAGATAACAGTGATAACTCAATAGTTCAAATTTAAGACTTAGAATCTAAGGTTAAAAATTGCTAAAAATACAAATCTTTATAATAAAAGAATCTCTTTATAAACTACATATATATTAAAATTCTTCAATATATTAATCGTATTTATTATTATTACAAAGTTGTTAAATTTATTTACTCGTCTAAATTATAAATCTAAAGTTAATTGTGATAAGACTTATTCTATAATACTTAGTAGTTTCTCATAAGTTACTTCCTGTTATTAAGTCATCGTAACCCTAAGTTTGACAAACTGAGTATAGGGTTAATATTGTGATAACTAACTATATAAGTAAATTATGATTATAAATTATTTTGTTTAATAATCATTTATTTCTCTTAAAAAAATCTTTAAGATAATTGAATTATTAAGATTATTAGTTTTGTTAGTTTTAAAATAATTTCAGATTTAACAATATGTTAGAGGTATTTTGCATTAAATTTTATAATGTATTAAAAGGTATTACAAGAGGGAAAATCTTAATGAAGAATAATAATATATAAAAAGGATAAGCAATGATGATAAATAACTACGGTATATGAAAAAAATTTTCAGAATAAAATTTCAGTATAGAAAACTTTTAATAATTTGCATAGTATTGCAATATAAAATTAGCAATAATATTTTATATAGTCATGTAGCTTATATTTTATATAAGAATGGTAGATTTAGAATTTTAAATATAAATTTATATATTATTCATATGAAAACTATAAATTTAATACTGAAAAATGATATCTAAGGTTGCTGAATTAGCCATCAAAAAGTCTAGATCTCAATCTAATTAAAAATTTATAAACAATTTTAAGAGATGTGTAGAAAAATAGGTTAATATATTTTTGGTAAAAAAAAATCAATCACTATAAATGTTTTTTTTTAATATAATTCAAAAAGAGTAGGAGGGAATTAAATTTGAAATATTATTAATTTAATTAGTAGTATATCAGAACAAGTATTAAGAGTAATGGTAATAAGATAAGCTATTAATTAAGCTTAAACAACTTTTTTTCTATAATAATAAAGAATATATATTAATTTTTATGCAATTTCTATTTATTTATAGAGTATAATAAATTAAGATATGATTCTGAAAACTTTTTTACATACTGTAGCAAACTGAATTATTAAATTTATACAATACTATAAATTATCAAATATGATAAAGCAAATAAACTATTTAGATTTATTATTATTTAATCTTTAATATAGCTAATTTTCACTGTCTAGAACTTATAAATTAATATCATATGTGATAGTTCTGATAATTTGATAAATTGGTATCAATAGAATATTATTAATAATCTATATATAGCTGTATAGTTCTTTAATAAATACTTTGAGATTTCCTTTAAAGAGTATTAGTAAAGTATATTATTTTTGAATAAAAATATTAATATTTATATATACAGAATTAAAAAGAGAAAGAATGTACTTATAATTGATTAAAACTAAATAAAGAAAATAGAGAACATTATAAAATACATTGATTTATTAATTATTATGATTAATTTAAAAATAAATATGATATATACTAAGATTGTTGAGTAAAACTTAAAAGTTTTATCAGATATTAAAATTAAAATATTTTGTTAAATATTTTTATTAAAGGTAAATTTGTGAAAATTTTAACTGTGATAAAAGTTTAATAGATGTCAAATCCTAGTAAAATCTTTGATATTAAAATACATAAAAATTTATTATTTTTGTTTAATAAAATAAGCAAATCATATATAGCAAAGATTTTTTTTTATAATATTATATATTTATATATTTATAAAAAATAAAAAAATAAAATAAAATAAAAAATTTACATATTAATCATCATATCTAATTATATACTTCATCTTTTATATTTTCTTTATTTTAAACCCATAATAGTATTTTATTTATTAATCTTTTATTTGAAAATTATCATTTATTAATGATTTATTTATTATGACTATGATAGTATCAATTTGTAAATTGGAAAATCTGATGAAAATTTATCTTTATAGAATTCTATAAAAAATAAATTAAATCTATTAAGATTGTAATATTTTCATATATATGTAATTTAATATAATTATATTAAATATATAATAATAAATAATTTATTATTAAGATTCAATTTCAATATTTGATTTAAATCTGAATTTTTAAAATTAAATAAATTTAGATATAAAATTAACTTGATTTTAACCTCTATTATCATCTTCTTTAAAAGGTAACTTTTTCTAATTTTTTAATAGTATCAATTATTTCTGAATTTAAACCTACTTGATAATTAATGTATTGTTTTAGAAACTTTGTTCCAATTTAAAATAAAAAGCAAAAAAAATTATTTTTATATTGTGATACAATAAACTAATTATACTGTTAAATTTGCAAAATTATTATTAAACTGTTGAAACTTTTGAAACTTATTAAAACTTACCTATCAAAATAACTTTTACCAAAATGGGTTTGCCTTACAACTATATTATATACAAAATGTTATTTATATCAAAAATCTAAGATGAAACAGTTAATGATTATAGGATTATATTGAATTAATTAATAAGTTACAACATCATACATAATGTACTTTTTTTAATAATAAGTCAATAAAAAGGCTAATAATCATGTAGATTTAGTTATTTAAGAATTACAATAATTGTACTTTCATATGCAAAGATAAATATGAATAGCTAGAACTTATGGCAAAAAAAAATCATTTTATTAATCTGCGTAATTGTAAGGCTAGATATGCAAACATAAACTTTCTAAGAATATATACAGTCTTAAAATATACTGTATATTAAAGTATGTAAATAAGAAGATTCTCATTCAATAGTTTTTTTTTAAGATTTTTAATAAAATTCTTAATAATAATAATCCAGATCCATCTTTTTTATTGATCCAGAAACTTCTCCTTAATAGCATTGCAAAATGAGATATTTCTATTCAAGTAATTTGCTATTTTCTTCTTAATATTCCTTTTTATTATTTAAATAATTCATTAGATTTGCTAAATCTTAGTAAAGAAGCATCAAAGTAGATTTATGAAACAGATAGCAGTGATAATAGAGCAATTGATGATATAGAACAGTAATATAATCTTCTTTAAAAAGATATTAGAATCATCCTGAAGAATTCGAAAATTTTTTACTATTTAAGCTAAAATTAACACATAATTTAACACATAAATTAGTCAATAGGTTTGGAAGAAATGCACAAAAAAAATTGTACTCATATAGCTATAACCCCCAGTTATTCATAATGGAATATACAGTGCACCCTCTATAAATGCACACTCTATGTAAATTCTCTTTAAATGCATAGTAGGCTTTTGTCCCAACTCATAAGAGCTCTTAATATTTTATTCTCTATAAATGCACACCCTCTCTAATTGCACATTCTGCTATTTTTTTATTATGGAACCAAGGGGAGTGCACTTATGGAGGTGTCACTGTAGTGGGAGGAGTTTAGGATATTTTTCACATTCCCATCAAAATATACAACAGCAAATAAAATATAATATGATACTATACCTTGGTCAACATTATATAGTCAACATACCAACGTGATCAACATAGATCCTAATGACTTTCTTTGACTCCCAGTAGATGACGAAGAGGATGAAATTACTAAAGATGAAGGTCAAGAGGAGCCATATGAGGATAATAAGCAGGAAGAATATTGGTATGCTTGCAGAGATGAGACTAAACATAAACATAGATCATTCAACTGATGCCCTAGGGTCTCAAGATATTGATCGTAATCACGATTTGATTAATATGTGAATAAAAGCACACCATAATAACTTATAGACAAACAAGTCAAAGAATTGAGAATGATTCGAGAGAAGCTTAGAATAATGGCTGGGAGAGCTAATCCTTCAGTAATTATACTAGGTCCTACAGGGGTGGTAGCATTTAACCTTAATGGTATGAAAATCCACTCAATGCTCTACAATAAATGATTAGATATAGTTGGTGAGCGTTATAAAGCAATTACAAGAAATATACACTAGGGAATAGGAACCGTTGTTAAGTCCGGATAAAAAATATATCGCAAAAGCCAATCAGCATCAACTCAATTATTGAGCGCGGACATCGGGATACTTTGCATAGAAATATAAGTCCTTCACTCTGTTCCGGACTAATTACATCATCATCAACGAGAAAAGCATGGTCAGTCGACAAATGCTTGGTTTAATCGATATAAGGTTACGTCAAGCCTTTCCTGAGAAAGCAAACGAAGCTTTTAGTGGCAGATCCATTATTTTGTTTTGTTGATTTGGACAGCTATCACCTATGTTCGACTTTCCAATGTACACCACTAACATTCCACGAGACACATTATCCAATAACGGCATTGCATCATATAAGCATTTTTTTGAGGCGCGCAAACTTGATGTTATTTAAAGGCAATCTGGTGATTCTGAAAAACAACAGGAATTATAGATATACTCTTAAGATAGCGCGATGGAGAAAGTCATATAAATGACTGAAAAACACTTACCAAATGATTTGAAGAAAATTTAAACAGAGTAGAGCGGAAACGATTTTCAGATGCAGTATTCATTGCAACAACGTGGATCGATAATGATAAAATCAATACAGAAATGCTTATGTCATTGAACTGTACATACTGGTAGTCGTGAGGTTAAAAGAGCCGATTCTGAGTACACAGGACACAATTCAGTAGACATAAAAGTCGTCCCTATCGTTCATATTAAAGAACCTGGGATGGTAAAGCTGGGACAAAATGGTCACGGTTACAGGTTCCTATATATCTCGCATGGGCAGTTACAGTATATAAGAGTCAGGGAATCATCATACCAAAGGTCATAATAGATATCGGAAGCAGAGAGTTCGCCGCAGGTCTTTCGTTCGTTGCGATGTCTCGAGTTCGTTCACTTAGCGATATTTACTTCAAACAGTTCACTTTCGAAAGGCTTCAACGTATCAAGGCCTGTCGAAGGTTACAAGTAAGGAAGATTGAAGAAGAGCGACTGCTTTCTTTGGCAAGAGAATGTGCGAAAAGGATTAAATAGTTTGTGAATAAAGTATTTGCGACGTCGAAAAAGAAAATAAGGCGTTTTCAATATTTTTAATAAAAGAGAGAGATGCGAAACATAAAATACAAAAAAAAAAAAAAAAAAAAAAAAAAAATTAACAATTTCACTTAATTTAAATCTTTAATCTCGATGTGCAACAACAGTAACCAAATACATCGTAACACAAGCTGCTCCTCAAAAGAAGAGCGGGCGGACATCCGGACATTTGTAATACCTTGCCTTGCTTAACGATCAGAACTAATAATAATTAGGTCTATCAAATAAATCAAGTGGATACCAAAACTAAAAGTCACGGGCTTCAAGGTGGACGACTTCAATTTGATAATCGAAGGTAATTAAGTACATACAGTTGTAACAATCCAGACCCACAGATAATTAAAATAAACAATTAAGGGAGAGGGGAAATTTTAATGTTTTAGAATGGCTTTGGTTATTCGTTTATAAAAAAAAAAAAAAAAAAAAAACTAAAAAAGCAAAGTTTAATAGTTTTCACATGTAAAAACGACTTTATTAAACATGCCATGCGAAGAACCATTAGTATACGTACTTTTCTTTACAAGGATATCAAAGTCAAGTAACTGTCGAGGTTATGTTGAAATCCTCGCAGATTGGTATTTGATGAAATTTCATTTAGGAAAAAACAAAGAACCAACATGTGTAAACGCTAACTTCTCGTCGATTCAATTAGTTATTCTCCGCAGGTCTTCATGCAAGTAGCGCTTGGTTAAGTACAAACATTCGATAATATGTATGATACTCGAAAAATCAAAATAAAATCTATATTTACTATGTTAACATGCTAAATTTTAAATGTTGTAATCTATTTGACTCGTTATTTAGGCTTTAATCTTATTTTAAAAAAAAATTTAGTTTGTGTAACAGAAAATTTCTCAAATAAGAAATACGCGTTATTCAACAAAAAAAAAAAATCTTTATCAATCTCATATCTCTAAGGTAAAGCGAATCAACCGGCTGCTTATAGATTTTGATAATTCAACCTTTTTTTAAACTTTAAATTATTTAACTATTTTATCTTTAATATATTTCATTATGTAGCTGGAATATTACAAAACATTGTTTTTAAGACACAACTCACCAAAAATGTATATAGCAACACTACGAACAATTCATGAAACAAAGAGGATCAAGCTGAAGAAACTTGAGGGAAGAGTTGCAACAATTGCGCCAGCTAGAGAACATAATATTTTTCTTATTAGGCATTTTTGAATACAACGTATGTTAAGAAAATATTTATTTTTTTTTTTCCTTTTTTTTTTCTTCATCACACATACGCGTTTCGACCTGAATTCAATTAATTTTGTTTTTAGAACTTATTTTCTAAATTTTTGAATAATCGTTACTGGTAAGTATTATAATGTTTTTTTGTTAATTTTTAAAGATCTAATAATAGTATTATAGTATAGATGCTTGTGCATGCAGTAAGTACTAAAAATGAGAAGAATACTGGAAAAAGTCCATATATTTATCAAATCAAAATTGAGTAGTTTTAATTCTTTCGTTTCAAAACTATCGATTGACACCACTTTAAATAATAATGTAATAAAGGATTCCCATTAAATTAAGCATGATAAACTATCAAAATAGTTCATATTACTGTAATTATTACCGTTATTAAAGATTACCAAAACAATAAATCAAAAATGAATAACTAAATTCGGTATATTAAAATAGTGCTATAATGTGCTTGCTTACATATTACCTCGTGCAAATACTACTTCTTGCAAAACATTATAAATATGAAAGAGGAAAATACCATACTCAAAGACAATAAAATTTTGATCCTCGTTACAATTCCTTTGTAAAGTTCGTTTTGATTTTTGTTTTTCATTAATCACTTTATAGATACTAAATTTCTGGAAAAGAAATTGGTACAATTACAGGTCAGGTGAGTAATTATTTCTTTAAATAGGGAAATAAAATATTATTTAATCAATTGCTAATAACCAGAATTTTTTCATCGCGATGACAAGCCCGATTATCCTATTCTTCCTAAAGAAATTCAGCACCCGAAGGAGAAGAATTTAAATTTGTACTCTACTCTTTGAGTGCACAAACATTCCGTTGCACAAATAACGGATGGGTTCTTACCAACGTGACTGGAACGATAAAAAGAAGAATTATATATTGATAAATTTAAGGTCGCCTTGCTCTATTATCTAGAAGAAAGTAAGTAAAAAGTTGTTAGACTATCGTAATAAAGATATTTTTTTTTTATCTAGAGTGGAGCGAAAGTGATAAACCTTTAAGGAATGAATTTTATAGGTGGTAGAGCACTCTGATAAGCTATTTATAACTCCAAGATGACTTGCGACATCTTCATCACTTGATGGTGATTATATTTGAAATAACTGTAATCATGAATCATAATTTTTATTAAATTTTTTTTATTATAAAAATAAAAGTTAATTTTCTTCTTAGATGCTTTCAGTGATATTAAACATATCGTTCGAATAAATACTCAGAATCCTGGTGAATGTAAGGCATAAAAAAATTTTTTCGTTAAATAATAGTAAAAATTTGTTCTAACCATTTTTTTAAAATATGATTTTAGGCGAAACCGAATATGAATTGATTAAGAATACAGGAGTGAACTTTCAACCGATTATTGGTTTTTTTAATTAATTTTATAATTTTTATTTAAATGATTCGCGAATGCTTTGGATGAAATTTTTTTTAGAGTACCGAAAATTTTCTTTTATTTTTCATTAATTTCCAACATTATACTTATTTTTGAAGTCAACCCTAGAAATAATAATGTATTTTATTTCTATACGGATTTAAAATGAAGGATATAATACGAATTTTAGCTTTAGAGCAAGATGTAATTTATCAAATATACTAATAGGATGAACACAAAAAATTATGTCATTCGTAGGAAAAAGTAAGACAAATCTAAAAGGTAAATAGTAAAAACCTTAGATTTTGTTGAAAATAATCTTGTATTGTTCATGACCTTTTTATTTCAAACTTAAAAAACGGTGCGGCTTGATAAAGTGTTGATTCCATCAGAAGAAGTATCAATTCCATTCAATAAAGCTTGATAAAGCTTGTTTCTTAGTGATACACAGCGATAACATGAATTCATAATCTTTTTTATTTTTGAGTAGATGTATTTTTGCCTTGTAGGATTGATATAAAATATTTAAAAAACCACGTAGGTGAGAATCACACGGTTTAATTTATTTAATTCATTCATAAATTCTGTCGGAGGTCGCTTGTATTCTTGAAATATAACAAAGCGTGCTATTTTTCATTCAAAAAAAAAGAAAAGGTAAATTTTAAATTTATTTAATTGACTTTATATTAATTACAAACAAAAAGCAAGATATGAATTATTTAAAATTCTTATATTTACATTAGATTTATTATTAATTGTTGATTTTCTGGTTTCAACCATTTTTTTTTTACTGATATGTTAAAACTTACTGCATTTTCGGGTATCTAAAATTGAATTTTAAGTTTATCACACGTCAATGTAAAGCTGTTATTTGATTTAATAAAGTATATATTTATTTTTATTAAGATTCATAATAAAATTTTCTCAAGTTTAAAAAAAATAATACTTTTGCGATCTAATAAATAAATGAATTCATAAATAAATTCTATTAAAATTTAAAAAAAATTTTACATGGTACTGTATATCATTGGCTAAGCTTTATTAGAATATCATGATTGGCTAAAATAGTTTAATAAAAGATACAGTATAATAATAATAATTTTTTATTTTCAAATTATTATAAAATTAATATTTTCAGTAAATTCTCATCTTTGAATCTGGAATTATTTCTAACGAGAATTTTATCATAATAATTATGTTCAAAAAGTACAATAATAAAAAATTTTCTTTGATAAAATTTTATTATCTAGAAAATGGATCTTGGTTTTTTTTCATATTGATACATTTAAATCCTTTCCTGGAAATAATTCTTATTGATTATACGAAAATTGTATGAAATTTGTAGAAAAAATATGAAGATACAGGTTCTAGGGTTTATTTCATTCCTGGCACTTTTTTCTGTAGAAAGTACGGTTACACAAAACTTTGTGGATTTATAAAAAAAAAAAAAAAAAGCGTATCAAACATAAAGTTAAGAATGACTTGTAAATAGTAAAATAAAAACATATCTATTTTATTTTTCGCAGTCTATTAGGCAAATTTCTTAAATTATAATTTGTTGTATAGAATTAATTAAATTTTTCACCAAATTTATTTATTTATTTTTTTTTTAAAAAAAATAATTTACAATACTCGATCCGTTTTAAATTATGACCTGTTAAAATATTTTTTTTGATCTTTTATAAATTTGGCAAGTTAATGACTGCATCTGACTAAAGTATTTACAGCGGCAAAATTATCCTCATTAATATTAAACGACTAAATATTTGTCTGTCTCAAACTTCTAATAGTTATTGAAATAAATTATAGAATAAATTTTACAATGTTTTTAAAAAACAAATATTTACCAAAACAAGCAAGAAATTATTAATGACAGACATCATGAATTAATTCAACAATTACAGGTCATAAATATATCATATTACCAACTTTTCTTAATTCCTTAATAGAACTCCAATGACAATATTACTTATAGCTTTGCGAATATACAGATCTATCAGATTTGTTGATTTCTTTTTCTTATTTTTAGATACCTTTTAATTATTATTTAAGTTTTACTTGAAGGTATAATAATGTAAAAATAACAAATTTAAAATTTTTTATAATCAAAATAAGATTTATTTACTAAATTAATTATTACTTTCTGAAAATTATTTTTACAATTCCTAGATTTATAATTTCGTTTTATTAATCAGTATTAATACCTAGATTATCTTTTAAACAAAAATTTGGTGTTTGCAAATTTCAAAAATACTAATATTATTAATTTGGAAACTTTTTATTTTGAAAAGCTTGCATTTAAAAATCTAAAGCTACAATTTATTTTAACGGATAATAAAATGTTTAATTCCTTGTAAAATTTTAAAACAATCAACTTAATTTAAAAATATTCTTATATTGGGCATAATTTAAACTTATCAGGAACGATTGTTAACACTTTAAGAAAAAACGAAAATAAGTTTTTATCATTTTGTTCTAATTGCATATTATTAAATTACTTTGATATTTCCTAAAATATTAGTTAGCAAATAACTTTTAAGCCAATTAGGTATCATTATTTAATATAAACAACGTTTAATTTTACTCATTTCACGCAGAAACGAAACATTTTCATAGAACATTAAATACTATTATCTTCGACACGTTAGATTATGCTAATATTTTTGAAGTATAAAATGACCAACATATATTTTATGTGAAATATTTTTTATCACTTTATGTAGCGAGCTTTACGAAGTTTAATTCTATAAACTTAAATACTCTTTAATTTCAATTTCTTTTAATTCACGGTACTTCTTTAATTTCAGAAGCCAATATAATTCGTTATGCAAAACATTTCATGATTTCTGTTGAAAATTATATGTAAAAATAATATATAATTTTATAGAAAATAATCATATGGAACGTGAGCTAAAAGCAACGCTTTCATCCTTGTAGCCGGATTTACTTGCCGGTCATCTTTTCTTATAGGGCGTGACATATAATACAATTGGCATTTTTCTCGCAAAAAGAATTCTATCTTTATAAAAACAAAAGAATATTTTTAGTATTTTTATGTTATATTTCGTTAAGAACGTATGAAAAGATGTGGCCAAAGAACAAAAAAAAAATTGCTAAAAGTTTTAAGGATAAATAGATACATATTTTATATTCGCGCGATATTTATTTAATTAACATAAAAATTTTTTATATAAATATCCCGGTAGCAAAATTAAGTTCTTTAAAATCTTACTAAATGAACAGACTTTGTTGTCAGAATATCTTTCAACCATATAATGTCTTTACTATGGAATTTGAACATTGCTACAATGATTGCATATGCTTAATTGTTAGTTTTTGAACCAATAGGCGAATAGCGGATCGGCAATAGACTTCCAATTCATTATACAAATTATGGGTCGTTTGTTAAATTATGTGATATACTATCTCCCGAATCGTTATTGCTTTAATAAATAAGCCTTTAATATACAATACCTCCTATACGAAATTAGGATGTCATCGTAAGTATTACTATGCTTATTGTAGATAGGTCAATTGACTTCAAATTGCATAACTCACAAAAGCATGCTAAAGTAACAGCGAATTTTAATAATAATTAATATTTGATAAATTTCGAATAATTTTCGGATACCATTTACATGTAAATTACACACGTATTTACTTGACAAAATAAAGTTATAAACACGTGATTCACGTAATATTAATGTTCTGGTTTTTCATTAAAATAAATAAATCGATCGCTTTCATGAAAAAAAAAAAAATTTGTTTTATGAAAAGTAAAATACAGTACGTTATGAATATACAAATATAGAAACAAAAATTTAAAGATATTGTAAAAATAAGCGAATAAAAAAAAATTTCGCTTATAACGCGCGATAAATAAATTTACAAAGATACATAAGATAAAATTTAAATGAAGTTTAAAGTCTATTATGACGATTACTGCCACCACCACGACCACTACTGCCACCACTACTACCACCACTATTGCCACCACTACCACCACTACCACTGCCACCACCACCACTATTATTGTTATTTTGATTACGATGACTTTTTTTTGTAGAGGCTTTTCGAACCCGATCAAGGATACCATAAAGAGCAGTAACGTTCGCTTGCCATTCGGCACGATTTCTAGCTACCAGTGGATCTTCACCTAATAAACTATCCAAGTCTATATGTTCGGCTGGATCTGTTCGATTTGTCGGTTCTGCCCCTAATAATCTGAAGTGTGCACGTAAATGCATTCCTAAACGGATAGCGAATTGGTGTACAAGATAATATTCTACTATACGCGGAACGATCTCTCGAAATTTTGAATGGGACATTTTCCAATACGCTAAGGCGCCCTAAAATATATAATATATTATCATTATACAGAAAACATTCGCAAAAAAAAAAAAAAATATTAATAAATTAAATATTACGCTAAAAAACGTACCGTGGCAGCAAGAAAAGCATGTTCGTTGATGGTATTTCTTAGTATACTGTGATTTCTAGCATGTTCAGATTCGGGAATTATACGAATTAATCTATCCAAATATGAATTTTTTATTGTCAACATCGCAGATATAGTAGCAGTTGATGGCGTTTCTGTTGCAAGTCTAAGACTTTTTATTTCCTCAATTAATCTTTGAGATGTCACATTCAAGTCTCCATGTTTTGAAATATGATCAATCAAGATGGATTTTATATCTTCAAATTCATCATAATCAGCGCCCTCATTATACATCATGTCAAATAATTTTGTTCCTAAATCAAGAGCTTCCTTCAAATGTTGATTATCTTGTCTTGAGCTAGCTGCCAAGATTCGAAGCTTAATAAAATATTTTGATTGCTTTTTCAGAAGGCTGGCTTCATCAGTTACGTAAAGAGCCCTACTGGCTGACATATGCTCCATCTCTTCAAGATCTTTAAGATGCCTTAATGTTTCATCCTTGCACTTTCTTAATAATTCATGTAAAACATTCCTATGAATTTTTTTTTTTTAAAAAAAATAAAAAGAATGAGAAGTAAATTCATTGTCACAAATCACGTGCAAACGCGTGAATAAAAAATTTTAAAAAAAATTACTTGATTTCTTCAATGACATTTGGAAATTCTTTAAAAATATCTTTTATTAATTCAACAGTAAAATTAGAAACCCAATCGAAATTTTTATTCAATAATTTGGTAGAGATCAGTAACCATTCCTTTTGATGTTCTCCAACAATTGAAACCACGGCTTTATATGGAAAATAACCGGCCAATAGACCTCCTTGACTTTCTTGCACAGCTTCATATAGTTGATCTATGGTCCACATATACTTTGATTCGTCGGAATGATCGTCAAAACTAGCCGTTCCCCACTCTTCTAAAAGAGCTCTCAATTCATTTGTCCACGCACGATATTGTAATGAACCAGGTTTTATGGGATCAAAGATTTCCGAATTCGCCATCCCTTCGTTCAAATTGAGTTTATATATTGGACGAGTGTTTAGTAATGCTTGATCAAATTGACCAAAGTTCCATTGTTGTCCACGATATAGCTTATGATTTACATTCTCAGCATTTGCATGACTGGTGAACGCTTTGTCAAATATTCCAATTAACTCCAAGAAACGTATGATTGGGTTTCCAGCAGGTTTATGCGGAAGTCTACTTAACCTGTCTTCAAAATCATCCCTACTCTTTTCCAAAAGGGGACTTATATGTGGCCATGACCGTTTATGAGCCTCTCCTTGTAATTCACTTAATTTCATGACCAAATTTGGTAAACCAAATCTGTTGATTGGAACATCTTTCCAAGTTCTGTGTCTTTTGAGTTCCTTAATTATTTCGTTTTCCAATGCATCATCCGAATCTTCGGGTTCGACGGAAGATCGATTCCTGATAACATAAACACCATTTACAATTTGATGCTCTCCTTTACCTTTTACTAGATTAGAGAGTTCCAACTGTTTTTCTTCATCATTTGTATAATCGATGATTCGATCAATCTTTGTCAAGGCACCTACTGTACGCAAACCTTCCGGATCTGCTTCACGTGCGAGACGCCATGCGCATTGTGTAGCGATATCTGAGGTTGCAGCGAATATTGGAACCAGAATTGCCGAGTCTCTTCTAATATACTCCTTTACCAAGTTAATTAAAAATTTTTCGTTATCTTCATTGTTTCGTACGATTCCTGGATATATCAACCAACCGAGGTGAGGGGAAAAAAAAAAAAACGCGTTGAATAATGGAATTCGTGGTAATAAATAAATAAACAAATTGTTTCTTGAATAATCATATATATTTTTTATTTACCAGGTAAATCGACCAAAGACAAACTATACTTTTGCGCGGGTCCACCAATTGTAAGACATACGGCATTTTTTGTAAAAGCCAACTCATCATTATTTGGATCAGGCAATCGTGAATTGATATCTCGAATACTCGGGTTTTGTACATAACGTTGAGCTTCACGCAATTTATCCTCGATCTCCTTTTTACTCGATTTCGCTATATCGGCAAAATCAATTTCTCTTGGTCGCATCGGTATACGATTTCTGTCTTCAATGTAACGTAAAGTGATTTTACGTATTGGTTCCTCGGTTTGTAGCATGCGTATTTCGAAAGGTGTCGTCGTGCATTTTGTAGATGCTCTGATAACGATATCGTTATTTTATATACACACATCAAAAGAAATTTAAACTATATAACTATATATTGATTGTTGTTACCTTGGCATTGGTAAGCCACCGGTCAATCTTGTTATAACGGAACTTTTACCGCTTGATTGATCACCGAATACGACAATTGTTGGAGTATGTTCTTCAAGATTATTGAATATCCCAAGATTTCTTATATCGACCATAATATCGATATAATCTCTCGCACTTGGAGTATCTGATAATGGTGATTGAAACATCGTCGTATAAAAAAATTTAGGAAAAAATTATGATGATAAAAAAATTCTATATGATATGTATGTATATTTATTTCTCGTTTCCTTTTTATTTTTTATTTGTATGATCAAGGAAAAAGATTCTGTAGCACTTTTATAACCGGATTTCAATTTATTACACACATATATAACTCAATTACTATTTTAGTTTCTCGAGATGGGATCAATCAATTTTTTTGGGTTAACCGAACGTCATCTGATCATGCAAAAATTATATATATTTTTTTTTAGTCCAAAATTGGATGAAATATTTGGCAAATGACTTTTTTTGACAATTGCTTGGGGAAGATTTCGATGGTTAAAATGTAAAAAGGATATCATTCTGTCATTATTTTTTTTAACAAAGAAACACTTTTTGTGCTTGCTTTTTTTGTTCAATTCATTCAGCATTAACCTTCCCATGGTTTTCTTGAACTTCCCAAACTTTTTAGCAAATAAGTTAATGATCGATCCTCATGAGAAAAGTACCTATACTTTAAATTATGAACTTCCTTTCAATAGTAATTGATTGACATTATTAAGGATTTGGAGCATGTGAGCGATCTGAAACTAGTAATTCTGATAGAAAACCGGATCATGTACTTGAGCTGTAAAAATCACACGCTAAAAGTATCACTTGTACGCGTCATTGTTATATGATTATGTTACATTTTTTTTTTTTAAAAATAAAATTTGTAACATGCGATAAGAATCAACGTACTTAATTAAGAGATGACATGCAAACAAATTCGTCCTGTATATTTTACTGTATTATTACAATTAACAGATAATTTAAACGTGGGAATATTCTCGTGATAGGGTCTTGTTGACAGTTACTTGACGATCAATTTATTAACAGTAAGTTGAGATATGAAGATAACCAAATAGTATTTATTATACCTTTTAGAAACGCAGATGTAACAACATAATTTAATCTGAAACACGTGAACTGAGACAAAGAATTTTCATTCATCAATATAGACAATGAAATCATATTATTTATTTTTGGCTAAACGGAAAGAAAAAAAGGAATAGTGCGGGAATTATGTGATCGGCAGCAAAAATTTCAGTATTTGGATGGAGTATAAAGTAAAGTTCAAAAGAACAATGAAACCAAACCATTTCACTCTTAAAAAGATATTTTTGATCTCTGTCATTCATTACGTAACATCTAATAGAAGGTTAATTACGTAACATAAATTTATTGATTCGTGACTAAATTATCAAATTTTAAACGAGTTTTTTTTTATTATTGTCAAAGCCCTATAGTAAGTTAGACTCGAATACTAGTGTTTAAAGGCGTTTCGAGTTTCGTATATCATTAGTTTTATTTACAATATTACCTAACCTTAATCCCAATTCAAACTCTAACTCTTACTCTAATCCTAACGCTAACTATTATCAGTGTTTTAATAAATAACCTATCCCTAACTCTAACCCTAACTAACTTATTATCAGTGTTTGTTTTTAATAAATAACTTAATTCTAATCCTTGCTAACTCAAATACAAATTTTAACACTAATTTATTTTTAATATATCTCTAATACTAAAATTAATAGATTATGTTAAAGTTTACAATAAACAATGTATTGATTAATTAATTCCTCACTTTGTGATAAAATCCTATTCAATCATTACATTTTTATTATAAACTGTATAATAATTTATAAAACTGTTTATAATGATAACTAATTAGCATTTTTTTTTAATTTATTTGAATTTTATAATATTTAATTGATTTTTTAAGTATAATTATTTTGTTTCAATTTTTAAGCTTAATATATTAAATTGAATTTTTATTATTAGAGTTAAGGATAGCTTTTGATTATAATTAGGTTTAGAATTAGATTAAGTTATCAGATTAAGTTAAAAATATGATTAGAATAGTTCAGATAAAGTTCAAGTTATATTTAGATTAGATCCAGGTAATAGTTAGAAGGTGTTTTATTAAATGATATTAATAGATCATATGATTTGCTATATTTGTAATTTAATTTGAATAGTAAATCTTTTATACAGTTAAATTAGTTTAAATAAGTATTAAGTTAAGTTTAAATTATATTTGTAATTTGGTTGAGTAAATCAGATTATGTTTAAATTAAGTTAAGTTGAATTTAAGCTATTTTCAGATTATATTTAGATTAAATTTTTATAACTTCATATATATATTTTTTTTAATTTTTAGTTTTGAATTTTTTTTTTAGTTTATATTAACTAATTTTTTGATTTTTTTAATTAATTTATTTTTATTTTTTAGTAAATTTTTTATTGTTGATATTAATAATTTTTATAAATATAATTTAATTAATTTTTTAATTTATTTTATATTTTTATGATTTTGGTTTTTTTTATTTAATTATTTTTTATTTTTCAGATTTATTTAATTTTTAATTTTTTAATTATATTAAATAATTTTAGTTTTTATTTATAATTTTAATTTGAATCATAGATTAGCAAAAAAGACCTTTGAGAAATATCTTACTTTTTGAGAAAATGAAAATTGAAAATTTGGTCGTTATAAAATTACATCATTGTTTACAGTATATTTTTAGAAAAAAATGCAATGTGAAAATCAATTTATATTTCATTTTGTATGACTAAATCCAATTTTAATTATTAAAATACATATCATTCTAATTTTAGATTGCCAATCTTTTTTCAAAAAAACTTTTTATTTAAATATTTCAGTAATTTATTATACTTGTATGATTAAAAAATAGATTATTATATAGTTAAACATATTCAGTTTATATAAATCTAGAAAAAAATTTGACAAAAGTCTCAAAGGTCCTTTTTGCTAGTTTATAATCCATTTGTATTTTAAATTAATTATTTTTAATTTTAATAATTATGATTTTTTTTAATAATTAATTTTTTAATTTAAAAATTTTTAAATTTTAGATTTAATTAATTTAATTAATAATTTATTTATTTTTTATTAATTTTAATTTGTTTATAATTTTAATTAATGATTTTTTAATATATTGCTTTATTTTTTTAATTTTTAATTATTTTATATAATTTAATATTTATAATTTTAAATTTAAATTTATTTTTAATTAATAAAATTTTAATTTTTTTTTTAATTAATTTTTTAATTTATTATTATTTAATTATTTTTTTAAAATTTAATTTTAAAATTAATTTTATATTTAATTTATTTTTTAATTTATTTTTTTTTTTAAAAATTTAATTTAATTTTTTTTTAATAATTATTACTTAATTTAATTTATTTTAATTTTTTGGTTAATTTTAATACCATGATATTTTATTTAAACTTTTTTTAGTTATCTATATTTTTTAATTTAATATAATATTATTTTGTTTTTTAATTAATTTTATTTAATTTTTTTTATTATTTTATTATTTTTTTATTTTTATTTTTTTATATTTTTTATATTTTTTTTTAATATTTATTATTTTATTTTATTTTTTTTATTTGTTTTTTTTTATTTTTATAAATTTATAATTTTATTTTTTAATATTAGTATATATTTGATTTTTAGTTTTTTATATCATGTTATTTATTTTTTTTATATTACTATTCTTTTAATTTCAGCAGTTTAACATAATAATCTAATTAATAAGAAGGTATAGTATTTATTTATAATAAAATAACTAGTATAATATATATATATAGAACTAGTAATTCTACTTGAATAATACTTCAGAATTACTATTGAAATAAAAAAAATGTAAATTTTTAATAAACTTAAAATAAATAATAAATAATTATCTTCAAACTTAATATTAATTTGTAGAATTTTTAATTAACAATTTAACTTAATCTTAAGCCTAATCTTAATTTTAATTCTAATCTTAAAGTTAACTTGTTATTAATATTTTTTAATAATAATTTAATTTTAATTTAATTCTACATTAATTTAAATAAATTTTCACTAATTTTTATTTATAATTAGTAAATATTTATACAATTAAATACTTTTATAATAAATATATATAATTAAATAAATAAGTTGATTTCAGTTTATTTTAACTTTAATTTTTTTTATTTATTTTTTTTTTTTAATAGTATTTGATATTAGATTATTAGTTATTTAATTTATTTATAAATTATTTATTTTTTTAATATCATATTATGATTTTTATTTTTATATTTTTTAATTAATTTAATATTATGATTTTTTATTTTATATTTAATTTATTTTCATTATTTTATTTTTAGTTTATTTTTTTTTAATTGTAATTGTAATTTTAATTATTTAAAGATTTATATTTTTTAATAATAAAATTTTAATTTATTTTTTTAATGATTAATTTATTTATTTATCTTAATAATTATTTTTTAATTAATTTATTTTTTAATTAATCTTTTTTAATAATTAAAATTTTTTTTAATTTATTTTAATAATTATTTTAAGAAAAAATCTAGTCAACATAATAAATAATTTTATTATTAAATCATCATATAAATTAATCAATAACAATTAAACTATTTTTTTTTTTACGAATTTTCTTTAATTATTTTCTTTTTTTTTATTAATCTACCTACTTTTATTTCTTTTTATTATATATTTATAATAGATATAAATAAATTTATTCTACCTTTAGTGATTAAAAAATTATATATTATACTATATTAGCTATAAGTGCTAAATGTCAAATATAAAAGAACTTGAAATTTATCTAGAATAATATGCATTGCAAAAGGATTTTTTTATAAAAAAATAAGAGTTGAGTATCATTTAAGCTAAAAAGAAATAAAAGGCTTAATAATAAAGAAAAAATATGAAATTAAATGAAGAATTTATAAGTGTATTTATTCACAATATCATGCAAAAATTAAAAAATAGAGAAGTTCACCAAACTAATTATTATTAGTAAGTAAAAATGATACTGTAATTAATTACAACTAAATTTTTATTAATATTATAACTAATTGCAAACCTGTGATACTTATTTATCATCAGTTATAACTAGTTGTAATACTATCTTTATTAGTGAATTAATATAATGAAATATATCTTAAAAAATATTATATTGATATAACTTCTGTTAAACTTAATATAAATTTATTAATTAATAAAATGGCTTCTAAATTTTAAAAATTTATGTAATAATAAAATTTTAATTATATTAAATGTATGTAAAATATAAGATAATTAATATAATATAAATGTATTTATTAACAAATAATATTTTCTAATCATCTAATTTCCAAGAAAAGTTTATATAATGTCATACAAAAGTTTAAGATTAAACAAAAAGATATTATCAAAATTAATGCTGTAATTCTTTTATATTATCTTTATAATATAAAGTAATAAGATTCTAAATAGTTCTTTAATTTTTAATTATTTAAGAAGAATTAATAATTAATAACGTTTATCTAAATATCACTTGATCAAATTTTTTATTATATAGGATTTTACAAAATTTAATTTTTGACTGTACAGATAAAATAAATTATCTTAACATGATCTTATGTTTATTTCTTATTATTGATAATAATACAAGATTTTGATTAATGTTAATAATAAGTATTTTATTAAAAGATAAAACAAAAAGTTCATTTATTTAAGTTTTAAAATAACTTAAAAAAGTATTTCATGATTTTTATTCTTAGATTATAAAATAAATAATATTTATTTTGTTTATTCAATGACAAAATAAAATTTATGCATATTTTAAATAAATCTTAATCTTAAAAAAAAATATAAAATTGAAACTTGATACTCAAAAATTCAATGAATTTCAGTTTAAATTTTTTATATCATAATAGTTTTATTACTAAAGTTTTAAAGCAAAATAGAAAAATTTAATGAATAAATTTTCAGAAATAATTAAATATTATAATGGATGCTTAAACTAATAAAAGAAAGTTGAGTAAATTGCTATATATATAAGATTTTTAATTGTAAAATAAATAGTACTTAATGAATAAAATTACTTAATTACTTACTAAAAATACTATTCAAAAGAACTTTCTTTTATATCAACTTAAAAGTAAAATTCAAAATATACTTAATAAAAAATAAAATATGAATATATAATTAAAATATACAAATCTTTATTATACTAAACTTTATATATAGTGTCTTCAAAATTCTTTGAACATATAAATGGAATTTATAAAGATTTTTTAACACTGCATATTTTTGTAATAATATAAAATCAAATAAAATACTTATTTTTTTATGATATCTTTAATTTATAAAAATTTTACTCAATAAATAAAAATTAATATTATTTTAAAATTAAGATAAGTTACTAAAAGCACAGAAATATTAAGATATTAGAATGTAGAATTAGAATAAAGCATAGATTAAGAATTAGAATTTAAGATATGAGATTAGAGTATAGTTGGCATTTAGTCACAGCCAAGTCTAATTTTTTGGCTATTAGCTAATTTGACTGATCAGCTAAAATCAGCAGCCAAATTGTTAATCGACCAAATCAGCCAAATGTTATATATTTTACTAATTTTAATCACAATTTATTAGCAAATTGCAATTTATTGAATTTATTGCAAAATTGCAAAAATGTAAAATTTTGCAATCTTTAACATCTTAAATATCAAAGACGTTAAAATTTTTTGCAATTTATCAATTATATTATATTTCTTTTGTGAGCTATTATATAAAAAAAATTTTTTGGTCAACTAAACTTAAAATAAAATTTAGCCATTTTGTTTTCAACCAAATGGCCAAATACTAACATTAGATTAGAGTAAGACATAAAATTAGGATTAGGAATGTGAGATTATGTAAGATGTAAAATTAAGTTTAAAGTTAAGATTAGAATCTAGAATTAGAAAGAATGTAATATTAGAATTAGAATATATAGTATTAGGGTTAAGATTTAAGATATAGGATTAGGATAAGGTATAATGTAAAAATAATTAAATATTGCTAATATTTTTTATTTTTTATATTTTATTTTAGATTTATAATATGAACTATAAAAATTATGAGAAAGGTTTTTGTGAAGATAATTATGAGGCATCATATGTTTTATTATAACCTATAACTAAAAATATTTCAAATATGATAATTACTGAAATTTGAAATGTTATGATTAAGTTATTTTACATTTTATTATTTTAATAATAGATAAATATTCTTATATTTGCAATCTCTTAATATTATTTGGCTTTTTTTACTGATACTTTTATAAGTTTTTAAAAAATATTTACAGGCTAAATTTCATATTTTATTAATAAATAAATGCTAGTATAATAATTTAAAGCTTAGTATTATTAATATAAAATTAGCTTTATTAAATATGCTATCGATTGTTAAAGATAATAATTTTATATTAACAGTTTATAAAGAAATAAATTTTAATTATATTTATAAGGTCTGTAATGATTAAATTTATATAGAAAATCTTCAAAATATTATTTGTGTTAAAGTAAAATATGAAAGATTCTTAGAAATTGCAAGAAGAGCTTTAGATTTAGTATAAAAATTAAATGTCACAATAAGTTAAATAAAATACTTCAAAACTTTATAGATGAAAAATAACAAAAACTTCAAAAATATTGATCATTGATAAAAAAAATATTAGAAATAATTATCAAAGAGAAATGAATTTAATATTATTTATTCTTATCCAATTACTTTAAAGAGATATAAATATCTTTCAAATCGATATTTGAGTAAAGAAAAAATTGCAAGACAAAACAAGAAGCAAAAGGTTATTAATTTAGAATTAGAACATATTATTAATGATAAAACTGTTAATATAACTTATAATAATAGAAATAATAAGAAATAAAGAAAATGTAAAAGTATCAATATATAGGTCATGATTTGCAAAATTGTAAAAGTAAAGTTATTAGTAAAAAAAATTAATTGTTAATTTTAGTAAAGTTTTCAAAAATATTAATTATAATTTATTATATTATAATATTAATAATAAAAATTAATTGCAATAATGTGATGATTGTAATAAAATTCTATGATTTATTAATATTGGTAAAATTATTTATAATAATAATTAGAAATTTTCTTATTTTAATTAATTAATTAATTTATTTTATTTTAATAATTTAATTTTAATTTAATTTAATATTTATTTTTTTTAATCTTAATTAATTTTAATTTATTTTAATTTATTTTTTTTTATTAAAAATTATTTTTTATTAAAATAATTGGATTTTTTTTTAATATTTTATCAATAAAACTTTAAAAATCTGATAAATTTTAAAACTTTAATCTGATTTCTAATATTTTATTAATATAAATACTAAAATCTAATAATTATTGAAACTTTAATCTAATTTTCAATATTTTATTAATAATGTTTTAAAAATCTAACAAATTTAAATACTGATATATTTTTCTGATTTTCAATTGATAAATATTATCAAATTTTAAAAATTTTATTTAAATTTCTGATAATTTATCTAAAAGTCTAATATTAAATTTCAAAATCTAATTGATAAAATAAATGTTTTTATATGAATTAATATTTATAAAAGACTAGCAATTCTATCCAAGAGATACTTTAAAGTTACTATTATAATAGAAAAATATAAGTTTTTAATATATTTTTAATACATTTAAAATAAATAATACAATTTGTTAATATTTTTTACAAATAACTAATCTTAATTTTAAGACTAATTTATAATTTGTATTTTTTAATAAATTATCTAATTTTAATTTAAATTCTAATTCTTTAACTTTAATTTTAACTCTAATTCTAACTTTAAATTCTAACGTTAATTTATTTTATATTTTATTAAATAAGGTAAAATTTTTAAAATATTATAATATACTTTAAAATATACTTTGAATTTTTATAATACTTTAAAATTATTATTAAGATTGCAATATTTTTAAAGTTTTTACAATTAAAATTTTAATAATATTATAAAAATATTAATAAATTATTACATATTAAAATATTTTAAATTGATTTCATATATTTAGTTATTAAAAATATCTAAAAAATTATGACGCTCTTATAAATTTAAATCTTATTAATAATATCTGTATAAAGATAAAATTTTATCACAAAATCTTTTGTAATATAATCTAAATTCTTTATAATATTTAAAGTTGAATTATGATTTAACTTCCTATCACTTAACTTTTCAAAAATCTGATAGTATAATACTTGACATAAAATAATTTTAAAATATTTAATGCTATATAATCATTTTAATTACTAGAATATATATTATATATAAATAAAAATTAAATTATATTATATTATCTAATATATAACTTTTAATCATAGATTTGAAAAACTGTTGAATTCTTCTAATATTTTTATTAATAAAAAAAAATATAAGTAAAGATATAATAAATATTCTATAATAATATAAAATAGTAAAATTTTAATATACACTTTTGTTTTATACTAGTTAATTAAAATATTAATATATTAAATTAAACTAAATTATTATATAAATAATAATTATAAGATTGAAAAACTTTTTTACTTTTATTCTTATTGTATATATACAGTCAACTCTTGATATAGTGAATTCTTAATATAACGAATTTTTTGAATAAATATAATAAAAATACTCTTATCATAGTGAGTTGGCCAATTAAATCTCTTAAAATCTTAATTATAGTCTTATAATGAAGTTGAGGTTTAGAACATAGAGTTTATTATAATAAGAGTTGATTGTATTAGTTTTATTATGAATTTCTGATTATATAATTTGATTATAAATACTAAAACTTCTTTAAAAAGATTTTATTTTTTTATAAATAACACCTTTATAAATTCTATCAATATATTTATTATGTAATTTATATTCTAATAAAATAAATAAAATATAAGATAATAAATAAAATATAAATAAATTGTGAGATAAAATATAATAATATATATAATATCAAAATAGACTTATTTTATATTTTTGAGTTCTAGTTTTGGCAAATTATTTTTTTTACATAAATAATGAGATAATATTATTTATAATATATAATCTGAATAACTATTAAATAATTTCAAATTTGATATTTAATTTCATGATATATTATTGCATCATATTTTTAAATTATCTAAACATAAAACAATTGTAACTGTTTTTGTTTTTCTATTTAAATCAATTATCAGATAAATCATAAGTTGAAAATTCTTTTAAAAATAAATATAACATATTAGTAGGCATTAATAAAGCATTAGAAAGTATTAGTAATATTTTAGTTTAAATTAAAGAAGTATTAAATAATAATGATATTTCAGTTTGAATTAATAAAGATAATAATTTATCATATTTTTCTTTAATCTAGATTAGAAAAACTGCTATTTTTTTTTCTTTAAACTTTATTATATTTATAATACTTATTTATTTTTTAATTATCTAAACTTTAATTAAATAATCAGATAATTCTAAATTTTTACTATTTCTAATATTAAGATCATATTAATAGTTTTTTTTATAATTATCTACTTTTTGAATCTCAAAAATTAAAAATAAAAAATAAATAAATATATATAAGTAATAAAATATTCTTTTAATAAATAATAAAGATGTTTTATCATATTTATAAAATGATATTATGTTACGATTATCTTATTACTAGGTGAATCAAATTTCTATCTATTACTTATAAAATACATTTGATATTAATACTACTAGAAAATATTTAATATTTTGAATATAATAAAGTTATTTACTACTTTAATTTAAATCTAATTTATTATAAAAATATATCATCTAATTTAAATATACTTAATAAAGAATTATCACAAACTTCAATTACTATAAAATGATAAATGTTTTTTTATAATTAAAAGTGAATTAAAATTTTTAAGTTGATCAATTATTAATGTTTAATTAATTATTACCAGGTTTTTTCTTAATTATTCTCTTTTAATTATATTTTATTTTACAAATTCAAAATTTACAAATCTTAATATTTTATTTTATTTATATATAAAGTTTTGTTGATTTATTATTAATATATAATTATAGTATATTTAATTATTAAAATATATTTGATTTTCTTTTTTTAAAAATCTTATAATATTATTAATTAAAGTAGGAGATAGAATAATTTTAAAAGTTATTTATGATAATTAATATATTTTCATTAATAATAGTACTAGTATTATGAGTGAGTTTATTTTTATTTAGATATACCTAGTCTTGATGTAATCAAAGATAATTTTGAAAAGTTTCTTTATTTACTAAATGATTGTGAATAAAAATTATATTGAAATACATTATTATTTTTAGCTAAATAATTTATTAATTTCTTTCTTATAGTTAAATTAGAATATATGAATTAATGAAAAAAATTGATTTTTATTTTAAAAGATATAGTAAATCAATTTAATAAATTCATAGTTCTTGTATTATTATAATTATAGATTTTACAAGTTGTATATAGAAAGTTACTAGAAAAATCAGGCTTTGAGAATTTTTTTGACTAAAATTAAAACTTTATTACATTTTAATATAATAATATTAAAAACTCAAATACAATAAAATTAAAATTTTATCAAATAATTTTTAACGCTTGATTTTTTAGTAAACTTCCTATATAATAGATAAAATATATTATATCATGATGATCATCTAGTTTTACATAAATGTTGAATTTTAACAAAATTATCAGTTAATTAATAGTATTATATATAATTTAAATTATTATATTACATAAAAAGTAATTTAATTTTTACTTATTAAAATCTAAAAATTTTTTTTATTAAATTTATTAAATTTGATATAAAAGACTTCTTTTTAAAAAATCTAAATATATTTATCTTATATTTAGATGATGATATTTATTCACTAAAATATTAAGAAAATTATATGATTCTAATAGTTTATTCATATATATTAAAACTAAATATTAATTTTAATTAACTTCTTGTTTTCAACTAAGTATAATCAATAATAAATTACTTACTAAAGTATAAATATAATAACAAAAAACTTTCTTATAATAAATGAATATTTTCAAGTTTATCTATAATATCCATCAATATTAATTTTTTAAACATTTTTTTGCTAACTAAAATACAAAATTTATAAATAAAAAAATAAAATAATATTTTGAATAATTTTATTAGAATCTATTTTAACTAACTAGTTACAATTTGATTTTTATTAATATTGCAACTAATTGTAATTCTGTAATGCTTATTTATCACTAATTGCAATTAGTTACAGCATTATCTTTAATTTTAACAAATAAATTAATAAGAAAAAAGAACTTTAATTCTCTAATAAAATATTAAAGAAATTTTAAATAATTATAAATATGGATTTTAATATTTCATATTTATTATCACTTTATTGAATTCTTTTAAAAGCTTTTAATTATGTTTAAATAGTTAGCATAATTATAATATATGAATGACTAAACGAATAGTTTTTTATTAAATAAAGATTTGCAATAGTCATAATTCTGAGTTCTAATTAAAACTGTATCTTTTTATCTAAGAATTTACCATTAAAGTAAATGGTTATAAAAACTATTATTAAGTTTAGAATGATCTTAATTAAAAAAAATTGCAAAAACTAATTAGCATTATCTTAATTATTGAATTGATAGATAATAAATATCTTGTATATAATATATGACTAATATTCTTTACTTTACTTTAGACTAATAAATACTTTAAATTTAGAATAACATTATTTATACTTGTTAAGTAATACTTCTAGATTATAGATAAAATTAATGTAAATTTAATAAATAAGATATTAAGTTTAACTAATATTATATTTTTCTATATTATATAATTTAGAATAATCTTATTACTAGGGAAACGGGAACCGTTGTTAAGCCTGAAGTTATAAATCATGTTTAAATTTTTATGTAATCTGCATAATACAAGAATACGATAAATTATGTAGTTTATGTAACATGATAAAATAAAAATTTTAAAATCAATTACGTCATACAATAGAATACGTGACG